>VXBR01006543.1:584063-705860 GCA_013400215.1 Cisticola juncidis
GGCGGGCACCGCTGCCTGCGGGCGCTGCGGGGCGGCGGCGCCCCGGAGCCGGGTCACGAGCTGAAGAGGGAGGCCCTGCGCTGGAGCGGGAGGGAGAAGTCGCTGCTGGCGCAGCTGTCGGCGCTGCAGAGCGAGGTGCAGCTGACGGCGCGGCGGTACCAGGCGAAGTTCGGCCAGTACATGAGCCACATCAGCAGCATCGCCCGGGACCTGGCGGGCAGCCAGCCCGGCAAGGTGAGTGCGGCCGCACGGATCGATCTGCGCCCCTCCAGGTGTGCTCTCCTCCAACCTGTTTTTCCCATGCCCAACTTGAGAGCCACCGGCCGAGTGACGGGGCGGGCGGTGTCCCCGGGAGCCGGCAGGCACCACCAGCAGTTTGGGACCCAGCCCCATCCCGCTGCGCATCCCCCGGGCGGTGCGAGCCTCCCCTGCCTATCCCTTGCCTCTTTCGGGGAGATATAGCCGCCGGACCCTGTAGCTGGATGAAGAGTTTTATTTTTACTGATTTTTGGTAACACCCCCCTTGGGACACGCTCCTTGCCGGTCCCTCTCCCGGCGCCTTTCGGTAGCCGAAGCCCCGTGCTGCGCTGAGCCCAGCAGTGCCTAGCAGAGGCTGCTAGCGAGCGCTTGCTCTGCCGGAGAGGATGGGGAGGCCGGGAGGGGAGATGGCTCCGCTCCCGGGCTGGCAGCTGGCAGGCGGGTCCTGGCTTCTTGATCGCGGTGCTCACATCAGGTCGCCCCGCCTCGCAGGGACCCTGCTGCTCGTTTCGCTCCAGCTGGTACTGGCGGCAGCTCAGGGGCGTGGAGCTGGCTTTGAACTTTTATTTGAGCAGCTGAGGAGTTGTCTTAAAAAACTTGAGTGTAAAATTGTTGTAGACTTTGGAAACGATGGCGAATGGACAGCAAAGCTTTGGTAGAATGGAATGACATTGATAAGCAGAGGCCGGAGCAGTGCGGCGCTGTCCCCTCAGCGCTGCGGGCACTGCCCAGGGACCGACACGATTCCTTAGGCAAAACAAACCATCTGAGAGCTGCGTTGAGCTGGCTTCACATGCTGTGATGGAACTGCTTGGTTTTTAATTGGTGCCTGGAAGCTCACTCACAGGCACTGCTGATTGCAGCCGTGGTGAGGGGTGTTTTAATGCAAAGAATTTTTCTTTTTACCTAAACCTACGTGGGCTCTTGGGAAGCAAAATCCCAGGTGGAAAGAGTGAGCAGTGAAACACACCCAAAGCAATGTAGTGTGCTGGGCATCTGACTGCTGCATGGAAAATGGGAACAGGGATGTTGTTCACAGGACACCAGAATGCCTCAGAATACAGGTCTCACAGGTCTTTGTGGCATTGAATAACTTGTTTGAAAACTTGAATAATTTTATTTTTTTAAAAAAGTTTCCTCTGGTTGGGTAGTCCATGATGTTTAGGTTGCTGGATCTGAGGTGCGCTCATACACCTGCTTCATCTGTTGGCAGATGAGGTAAGGTCGTGTGGAGTGGGACAGCAGTGACTGCTAGGGGTGGGGTGTGCGAGGAAGGCGGTGGCTGGAGAAGGGAGGAGAGGTGTGGGACTGTCGATAGGGAGCTGGCCGGGCTGCGGGGCCAGGCGGGAGCATCGCTCCGCCCGGGCCGCCCGCCGCTGCCCAGCGCCGCCCGGAGGGGTCGCTGTGGGCGCTGCCGCTCGGAGTAAAACAGGAATAAAACAGGAAAAAAACAGGAATAAAACAGGAGCTGGGGAGGAAAATCATCAGCACACTAAAAATATACAGAATTAAATTTAAATGTACCGTTCGGGCATAAAACATGTCACTGACACAGTTAATAAAATGTGGGTTTCAGCGTAAAATAAAGTAACTTGCTGTGCTAAACCCTCAAATTTTAATTTTGTAAAAAAAAAAAAAAATTAATTATTTACCTGGTCCACTGAAGGAAAAGATTTTTCTTTTCTCATTTTTAGCTTTTACTCCTTTTAGTGTTTACTCCACTTCTCAGTGTTTGCTTTATATTTTAATCCATTTTTCAGAATAAACCCCATATTTTTACAGCTGTGGTTTTGGATTCTTTCTTTTTGGAGAGAAGAAGTTTGTGATAAAGATATGTTTTTCATTTTCTGTGTATTCTCTGAAAATTGCTTCAAAGTGTACTGCTATGACTTTGGGGTCTAAAAATCATCATGTTGTGTATTTTAATCTGTGTGTTTAATGTTCGAAATGTTAACACATACAGGGATTTAATGTTTATAGAGACTTCCAGACATTTGGAGCTCTGACTTTTTTCAGTGTTGCCAAGCATTCCTCACACCTAAAACCTGTCCTTTTTTCTGTTCAGCTGAAGATAACTGGAGATAAGCAGGTGCTACCTGCTAATTTTTCAGTGAATCATTGCTTTTCCTTTGGTTTTTTTTCCTGTGCCAAGTCATTTCAGCCTAGTTTTCCTTCAAGCCTTATCTTATATATTCTCCAGTTAAAAAGCCCACATGCAGTAATGTTTTCATTTAATAACTTCTTCTTCAGACTATGTCCTTTAACAATATTTAATGTCTTGTTTCTTAGGGAGGAGAACGCAAACCATTAATGATCATGCTACACCGAGAAAATAATACATTGGGATTCAATATTGTAGGAGGACGACCCAATCAGGTAATGAGAAAAGTAACTGTAGGTGATTTTGTCCATATCTGCTTTTGCTGTACACACTGTTAATGACGAGTAACTTTTGATGACAGCAGGTATGGCAGCAGGTATAACTGGAGTCATTGTTTGGAAGATGTTATCTCATGAGAATTGTATTATTCTCATTTTTTGGAAGGGCGTTCACAGTGTTTTTGCCTTAAAACTTTAGGCTGGTTTACACTCAGTTTCCATGCGAGTAAAAAGTATTCACGCAAACTGCTCAATGGAAATCTCTGGGACTCCTTGTAAAAGTCATTGTTGCAGGATTAAGCCTTTGGAATTTTTTGAAACAGCTTGCCTTTTTATTTTCATTTACAGGAGAGAAGAAAATTTGCTTCTGTAGCTCGGATAGTTTAAGCACATGTCTTGTTCTCACATGCCTGCTTTCAATTTTTCCTTACGAACTGAAATGGTTTTCATCAATGCTGTGTCTTAATCTCATCAGTCTAGGATTAGAAAGTTCATTGCAAACCATAGAATATGCATAAGCATCACTAGGCCCCCCCTTAGCATATACATGTTGAATATGCTTGCTTTTTTTTTTTTTTTTTTACTTCATTGGTCCAAAACCATTAATCAGAACTGTCCTTGCATATGAAGGGTAAAGAAACCTGTTAAACTGGAAAATTAATAGTTGATTAAAAAGGCTTGGTAATAATTATGTACTGATCAGGTTCTTGTTAAGTGGGAGAATTGTAGCCTTGTCAAGTGGGAGAATTGTAGTTGATGAGGGGAGTAGGACCCTGTATATTAGTTTGGAAATCTGCTCTAAAGCTGTATTTAGTGGTGCCAAAGAGTCTGTTCTCAATAGTCCACTGTCTGTGCTGCAGTTACTGTTCCCTGTGGGTAAATATGAAGATCAGTAGTTATCAGAGGTTGGGACTGTAAATCCAATGCAAGTTTCTTAGATTTTTCTAGTGGAAGGATGAGACAACAGGTGGCCATGAGTTAAATACACATGCCAAGATTATATTTGTATTTGGAGTATAGCAGTGACAAAATTCAGTCAATCTTTAGTTTGGGTTGCATTGTGACATCTCTTATTTACATCTGTAGGATAACTGCAGAGGAAAAGGGAGCATGTGTTCAGTTTTCTTGGGATGGCAACTGAGCTTTAAAGGACGTAGATGTTGACAGTGCATAGTGCAACAGTGATATGTATCACAGACTGTCAGACTTTCTGACTTAATATTTTATAATTTTAAGGAATAAATGATAAATATATTGAAGTTGAGAGAACTGTGTGTTGAAAAAACTTCCAAATGGAGAAAAGGAAATTAATTTCTATTAACACTCATATTTGGAGACAAATTGATGAGGTTGTGAGGCAGGGATTGGTCTCAGATGGTTTTGAGTCTTTGAAGTTCAATTTGGAAATTCCTTTGTGTTTTGTTCTTATTTAGACAAATGTGACTACCAGAGTAATTTGATTGGCATTTCCCGGGTATCAGTGGGAGACAGTCTATCTGGAGCTGAGGATAGAAAGGAAAAAATGCTTGAGTTGACTCAAATATTGGAAACAGAAAGTTCTGCTCGAAAGCTTATGTAGTGGAACAGGATTTGTTGTTAAAAAGACAAAAAGAGTTCATGAAGGTGCTCTGTACCTTCAGGGTGTTGAGGGGAAAAATCCCTTGGTTGAGAGCACAATATTGATGTCTCTATATTAGTCATGTGCTTGGGGATGTGTTCTTTATCTCATATTTGTGTTTTTTAAGGACAATTCAGCTTTTTTCCATTGGAAAGCAGGTGACTCTTGGTGTCTTGGGTAAGGTAGATACATACTTTCTGTTGGCTGTGTTTATTTTCAATCCATAATAGGCATCCCTACTGTTTGCATTCTACCTGAAGGAAGGAGAGGAGAGGAACAACTCATCATCTTTTATTTTGTCAGAAAGGAACTTGCTTCTCATAAGTGTGTTTCTGAGGGCTGATTCATTATTCTCAGGGAGCAAGACTTCTTTGATGGGCCCCAGCTCTGCCTGGCTGGGAGGACTGTTTCCCCTGAGGACACCACGTCAGAGCCAGGCTGGAGGGAGGTGTGCTGCAGGCAGGGTTGCTGCACAGCCCCTGGGCTGTGTGACATAGTGCTGGAGCCCAGTATACCTTGTGCTATGTTTTCCTGTCAGGAGTGGTGGGTACCAGCACATGCAACTGATGGGGACTGCACGCCAGACTGAAATACCCCTTTTTTAAACAGGTCATATGTTGTAATTTAGATTTAAGAGGGTCCCTGGGGATGGTTCCCCGGGAGCCCCCCACGTCCTAGGGACGTGGGTGTTCGCATGCAGGCAGGCAAAGAGACTCCAGATGGTTGGTGAGGTGCTGATGAGATGAAGGTTTTATTTGGAGTCTTACCCCGGGAAGGCAGCATGGTCACTGAGGGAGAGGGGGAAGGGAAGGGGAGAGAGGGAAGGGAAGAGCAGCAAAGTCTCCGAAGACCTCCCGGGCAAAGAGGGGCAATAAGAGGGCGAGCCCTCTCCGTTTGCACTCTTAACAGGGAGGTTCAAAGTGGGCGCGGTGAGATTCTTCAGCCAACAGAGTTACAGACACACGATCCTGCAGGGAGGGTACAGACTTGAGATAAACCATATTCCATCATTCCAGGGGTGAGCCAGAGCATACCATTTCCACAAAATGCAATTTTACAGTCATACATTGCTTTGGAAAAAGCCAATGAAATTTCTGATGGAAAGAAATACAGTTTTATGTGGATGAAGGTGCTATATTCTAATTTTCGGTTTCCGCAGGTTAAAACCAAACCATATCCCTCTTGTATTTTCACTGATGGCCATTATGCATCTTTTTTATTTCTCACAGCTAAGATGGGAAGTAAATGGAATTCTATTTGTTCATAATTTGAAAATATTGCTAGAACTGTTACTGTATTTCCCTCTGGCTTCTTACCTGACATGTATGAGTCTCTGTGAAAAAGGGGGAAAAAGCAGTTAATGAAAACATAGTCTGACTAATGTGTGTTTAACAAATATTTATTGACCTTAAATCTGCCTGGGTCAAATCTCCACAGGACTGCTGCTGCATTGTGTATAGTATGTTTTACATATGCCTTTACAGTTTTCTTCATAGAAAAAGTTATAAAGGACCTAGACTGGAAACATGTGCACACGTGAACTGTGCTGTTAGTCAGGGATTCACCAGTCAGAGAAGGAAAATAAGCATCATATATTCTGCCATCAAAAGCATAAATCAGTGGGAAAAGGATTCCTTCAGTTATTGCTACCTAGGTTGTTATTTGTATAAACACTTAAAATCCTGTAAGTTGGTCTTGTCTGCTTGACATTAGTTCTTTATTAATAACTATTTAAAACTACTTTTAACTCTCATGTGGTGAAATAAGGTAATTCCAGCATGTACAACAACATCAGTTATATTGTTGCAGCTGTGGTAGATAACTTGTCTGTTTTAAATTTGACCTTATGTGAGTTGTACTTAGTGTTGCATAGAAATCAACTGGAGATGGATTCTCTTTTTGTCCACAGCTCGTCTGTATGGATTTCACAGTTGAGCAAGTTCTCAATCTCCCATGTGAATAGGATTTATGAGGTTAACCAACCTCATCCATGAGTTCCAACCAAATCCTTTCACTGTTACGTGCCAGCTACCTAATGTCACTTTGTTCCTTGGAGCTTTATTTTCAAATGCAGTAAGGCAGTTTGCAAGCAGCAGTACTGCAGGAGCCCCTTTCCTTCTGAGAGAAACATTTGTGCATCCATTATTACAAGTGTCTTCCACTGTGCATTTATGTGCTAGTCTCTGGCTGCTGTGAAGTCTGAGGTTTGCTCCAAGTATTTTAGCTGGGATCAGATTACTGTTGCACACTCTGTCTCATTTAGACTAAAATAACCGGAAGTAAATGGATAATCTTATAAAAATTGCTGGAATAGTTCATTAATTCTGTCCTTTTGATTAATAACTACTTTGTGTTAAGCAAGTTAAAAAAATCCCAAGAAGCTTAATTCTTAGCTAGAAAAATGAGCTGCATATTTCAGGTGGATTTACATTTTTTTTATTGCTGATTTTAGTACCATCTCAATGTTTGTACTAATGTGTCCCTTTTTGCAACTTCCCTATTATCTGGTACAGAACAATCAGGAGGAATCTGCTGAGGGAATTTATGTGTCAAAGATTTTGGAAAATGGACCTGCAGACAAAGCAGAAGGCCTGCAAATTCATGACAAGATTATTGAGGTAAGAAAGAACCCACACCAGTGGATTAGTCTGCCATATTATCAGATTAAGAAAGGATTTGATGGTTTTCACCCTAAGTATGTTGTAATTTTCCAGTTTTGCTGTGTCTGAACATGATTCTTGTACACTGAACTTCCAGCTTGAACATACGTTAGAATTAAAGACACAAGATGGATTTTTTCAACAAGTAATAGATTTACTGGTATTGGATTATGGCCATCTAGGTGAAGAAAAGGTGTCAACACTTAAATAGCAAGAAGGAGAAGCATTTTGTGTTTCTTTTCATTAAGTAGTGAAAGAAGACAAATGACTGACTGAAAATTCACAGGTTTAGTGAAACTGGTTTTGTCCTGTATAGGGACTGATACTTTCATGACTCTGGGATGGGGCAGAGAAGATGGCTTGGTAAGCACTGCTGTGAAACTTCTTAAGCAATTGGAGAAGTACTTTCTGCTGTATGATCAGAAGATGATCATCCTTTGTTCTCACTTGGATCACTACAGCACTTTTATGGTCATGTAATATGCTAGCATACAATTTTGGGCTTGTTCCTGCATTTTTTTCCATCCAGTTTTTCTCATAAAATAACTATAAATAATAAAAGAAATCAGTAAGTCAGTTGGAAGAATAGGTTGATGTCTATGTACATACAACATGTCTACCTGTAAGGAATCTGAAAGGAACAGTTTCCAGCAGTGACTGACACAAGCTCCTCAGGGTGCTGCCCCGACTGCGTTTCCTGTCACAGCTCTGACACCACCTGCAGTGACAGCACACCCTGCCAGCTGCTGGGTGGGTTTGAACCACAGCACTCCAGCTTTGCAGGTTAGGGAGGCTTAGGAGCATGGGGTGAGCTTGCCAGTGGGATGGGTGCTTGAACAAAGAGACATGAAACAAGTGGATTGGCAGACAAATGTAGAATTCTGCTGCTGGTTTCTTGTGTTATATCCCTGTTAAGGACTGAAAGCATAAGCTGAGTGTTTGAATGCTGGCATTGCTCTTAGTGTTGGGAGCCTAGAGCAGTGTGTGAAATCAAATGAATATATTTTCTTGCAAGAATAAAGCTTATGCTCTTGCTGGCAGATAGATGCATCTCTAGGAGACACCAAGTGAGCTGAGCAGAACTGAACTTGCCCAATACCTCTTATTTCCCTAAGGTATACAAAAAGCTTTCACAGCCAATTTTTTTTGAATAGCAGCTTAATGCTGTAAAGATCTATTTTCTTCTGCCATTACTATTTCACTTACCACATTGTGTTTTTGTTGTTTTGTTTTTTTTTTACAGACTGACCAGTTATGTAATTTCATGCATTTGCTCAACACTTCCTGCTTTAATTTAATGTGCTTTTATAGTGTCTTGTTTTTAAAGACAATATGAAGTGTTTTAGGAAGAAGGAAGAATAAAGTCACAAACCAGCATTTATTAAATGCTCGTATCTCAAAATGTCACCATAACTGATAACTTGATTTTTACCTGTTGAAAAATTCTGCCTGCATAAAATCATACTGAAACAGATTTCAGTTCTATGTGATGTTATAGATGCAATCTAGCATAAGTATTCATACAGCTCTGAATGGAGCACCTTATTAATATGCAACAGCTTTGTATATTATTTTGTATTCAGGCAAACATTTAAAAATATTTTAGGTTAGGCCAAAATTTCTATTATATGTTTCAGTGTTTCAAAATTTATTAGACCAAAATAAAAAGAGGAGAAGAAAAGAAGTAATTATTCCTCATGCTAGATACAGGAAGAAGCTGGAGTCAGAACACTGAATTTTTCATTGCCCATGCATAGCTATCAGTGTCTTCTTGCAGTGGTTCACCCTGCCAGCTCTGATGTGTTTGTTGTGAAAGATCATTCTAAAAACTTTTGCTGCGAGGAAATAATCAGGGCTGAGTAACTATTTCAAAAATGTTGGCAGATATATGGAATATGAGTTTTGGTGAGAAAGTTCATAGGAAGTGGGACTTCTTATTGTTTGCTTTTCACTTTTTTAGTGATCTGATCTAATGGTGATATTTTATTTTATTTATTCTTCAATAACCAAGAGTGAGCAGAAGGAATTGATGTTATTTGAAGAGCCTTTAATAGCTGGAGTAATTTGTTTGGCATCGGGATGCCTGGGGTGTTTCTAGCAACGTGTATCTAATAGCATAACGGACAGAACTATCCCGTTAAATCAGAAAATCTGTTCTCAAGGCATATTGCTAAATAAAGAAGGTAATTTGTTTCAGTGGTTTGTCACATGTTTAACAAAAATTGGTTGACTACGGTGAGTTGTGCACATTTCAGATGACCATCTTGTTAGCAACCTAGTGCAGCAAATGGATTTCACAGTCCTGTGCCACTGGCAGATGGAATTAAGAGCCAGGGCTGGCAGATATAAGTCTACTACTTATATACTACTACATAAATAGTGTTGCCTTTGATTATATATATCATTACCTATGCAGCAACATTGCCAAATAATTAAGGTATTTGGAAGAATGCCAAGGGAAGGGATCAGATTTATTTCTTGAGGTATTTATTCTAAGTGTAAAAGTGCCACACGAATGACTTGAGTTGCTGGAAGGTTTTGAGATCCATGTGCCCAGGCCATAGACCCTCTGACACTTTCATTTGAGGAAGGTTGACATTTATTTGGGCTTTACTCTCAGGGGAGCATATTTTGAGCATGATGAGCTGAAAGCTGCAACAGATGCCTGTGTGCTGGCAGGGTGGTGGTGCTTGATAGGGGCAGGGTTAGAGCTCCAGGTCCCCTGTGTCGAGGGACTGCAGCTCTTCATGGGGGATGGTCACAGGACCCTTGCTGATTGTTTTCACTGTTCTGCTGAAGAACAGGTTTCAGGCACAGCCTTACCCTTTTTATTGAAGGTTAACACCTCTGTGAAAAAATTACTTGTTTATCCAGTGTTGCTGATCTGGGACAGCGATGTGCATAAGCAATGCTTTGAGATATATATATATATGTATATATAAACACCTGTATTTCCAGGAATCCTATCAAAAGCCCCAGATGATCATTATTTATTCATCAAGAATAAAACCTTATGAATTACTATGTAGCAGGTTCCTGCAGATGTCACAGTCTTCTGATGCTTTCAGAAGTTTGTATCCAAAAATGTAGCTCCCTAAGGTTGACACTGCATCATGTTTTCAAGGATTACAACTGTTCACATTCTGCAAAATGCTTCTCATAAAACTAGGTGCAGCACTGATATCTGTGAACATGAAACCCTTGGGTATGAGCAGTGGTATAAAGCCAGACAAGCTCTAGTTTTTGGATCTCTGTCTTCTTCCTTTCCACCCTGCCTCTGAATCCTGTCAAGAGGAGACAAGCAGCAAGCAGTGCACTGGGCTGTTTATTAGTCTGTGCTAGTTCAAAGAGTTCTGTTTGCTTCTAGGAGAAAATTATATCATTGAAATATGTTTAGAGTGGTTCACAGTTATATAGCTCAGCATCATTTTACCTCCCCCTCACTGCATGCTACTCATTCCTACTGAGTAAATTCATTTCTCATCTCTGTTCACGCTGGATTACCTACTCAAAACAGCTATGATACTTAGCAATGTTACTGATACACAGAAGTGTTTCACCTGCTGCTTTTTTTATCCATACTTATAGTTCTCAGTTAATGCTGAAAGCAGCTCTTTCCATATGGAGAAAAACTTGTATCTCAATTTGCAGTCAGTTCAGCTTCATGTAAGTATGGCACCACATTGGTAAGATCTCCCAGCACAATACTTAATGCCTAGTTACCAAGCTATTCAGAACTAGTTTGAGTTGGTTGTTTTGTTTGTATGATATTAATTTTACAGAAATTGGTATGTTGTCTCCACTGTTTTTAAGCACATCTTTAGAATTAAAAACAACCTCATGATTTTCTCACATTATCTTCCATTCTGTCACAGGGTCATGCAGAATACTCTTGAATCACTTCAGTGTTGTTCAGAAAATACATGATGAGGGCAGAATTTGCAATCTAGATAGAATTTCTGATGGGTTTGGGTTTTTTTTTTTTAAAGAACATTATTTCATCAATTTGAGGTAAAGGAGCAACTGTTAATTAACATTGCCAAAGTAGGTTTGCCAAATAACAAAACACCAATGAAAAGCTTTGTATGCAAATAAAAAGGGCTAGGTTAAAGTCCAAAATGTTCATATATGGAACTGTAAGCACATTATCAGCTGAAATGCTCAATTGTTTTTGTGTTCTGACACTGCAAGGAAAAGACTTCTGTTCTTTAACTCTCAAGTGAAATGAGATAATTGGCCCTTCTGCATTTTAGTCATTTGATTCTCATGAATTAAGCAGGCATCTTGGAGAACAAGGGAAAGGAAGACATTTTTAGTCTGGGATCTTTATGTCTGAAAAATAAGACAGGTACATTTATATATCATGACTGTGTATTTTGTTCATGCAGCCTGAGCTCCATCAGTGGATGATAAATAAGACTTCATTCTGTGTTCCAAGTTTCCCTTTGTTCTTTCCAGTTTTTTGGAGAGTACTCACACAATGGCTTTGAAGCACATGTCAGCAAAGCCCGTTTGAATAAAGATGCAGTCTTAAGGCTTATCCTGGCAGAAGTAACTTACATCTGCTAAGTGCCTACACAGAGACTTTTTTAACTATTGCCAGACTGCTGACTGTGCTGTGTGTCAGTCTTGTGATGTTTTATCTTCTGCATGTTTCTGTCATTACACTCACTATGTTGCTCAAGCAAAATCTTTGATACTAGTCATGTTTATTTGGCTAAGAATCTCCAGTGTCAGATTATGTCTGCAGAAGTAGTGAGTCTTAAAATGTCTTGCTGGGATCAGAGCCAGAAGATTTGGGATGACTTTGAAACAAAGCTGCACAAGATGTGGCCAGTAAGATCAGTGTGGTAGTTAAGAATACTTAATATAGCAAATTTTAGTTGTGTAGCTTTCAGTTCATCTAAATATGCCTTAATATTAAGTTCTCTTAAATCTGTAACAAATTCATAATATTACATTGCAGGTGACCAGGTTTGGCACCTGCAATCATTAGATAACCCCTAATTAGTGTGAAAGATCCCTGGCATAATAAATTATGTGAAACCACAGGCTTAGAAATGTCTGTAGACTCTCTTCACCTGTCCCTCACCTGCTGAGACACAGGTCTTTAGACACCTGAAATCTTTCATCTGTCTGAATAAATTTTTAAAGCCGGGTGTGACCAGGTCTGCATAGCTTCAGTTAAACTGGAGCTGCTGCCCCTCTGACTTTTTTACTTATCAGAAAGCCTCAGAGTGCTTCTCCAAAAAGCAAGAGATCCGGGTTGTGGTCCCTGCCTCAAAAGGATTGAATTTACCTCTCCAGGTACTTGCCCTTGTTACTAAGGCAGAGGCTCTCCTGTGTTAGACCAGCATCCACCCATCCTTCTCCAGCAGATCTTGGTGCCAGCAGGTCTTTAGACAGTCAGGATTAGCCAGTAGTAATCTGGTGTGAAATAGACACTAGTTCAGGGAGCTATATCTGGAACACTGGTCCTGTCCTTTTCTGGGTAAGTGCATGTGATAACACACAAGAATTTCCCTCTTTCTTCCAGTCTTGTGTCTCACATGACACTTTATTTATTGATACTTGCATTTCTAACTTCATAGTGCATTGACTTTGAGAGGGGAGGTAGCAAATGCTACCAGAAATCCTCTTAACCAGAAATCCTCTAGCTAGGACGCTTTTCTAAATGTGAAAGTTGGGGTTTCCTGGTTGAATAAATACCAATAGTTAGGGTTTTCCTCCTCTGCATTTTAATTCAATCTACAAGTATTACCAGAAAGGTGGTTACTGCTGCTGGTGCCCACTATCAAAAAGTCATGAGGGTTGAATCTCTTGTTGATGGAGGAACTTAGTGATCAAATCTGTTCTAGAAACTGACTGTGGTTATCCTGGAATGCCTGAATTTTGTAATTTGTTGCCTCAGTTCACAGATCTATAGCCTAAATTTGACTGGACTTGCTACGGGTCTTCAGAGATGCCTGCATTCCTCTCTATTCACTGAACTAAAATACAAATATTGTGTTTAAACACAAGGTTATGTTCCTTCCAAAAAGCACTAAAAATTCTAGAAATTCACTGTCTGTGTTTTAAAAAGAAAAATGAGACTTTTACTTTTCTGTGACTTCTTGTGACATCTTGAGGTTTTTTGTGGTGAACTATATTAGTCTTACTAAGACTTCACAAAATTATTTCTGTCCTAAAGATTAGGAAGAAATAAAACAAAATGATATTTAAGAA
Source organism: Cisticola juncidis (assembly GCA_013400215.1). Classification (NCBI taxonomy): domain Eukaryota; kingdom Metazoa; phylum Chordata; class Aves; order Passeriformes; family Cisticolidae; genus Cisticola; species Cisticola juncidis. The sequence goes on from VXBR01006543.1 coordinate 597,204, forward strand.
GTTGTGAAATTTATGTAGTAAATAGTGAATGACTGGATTTTATGAACAGAAATTCACTATTTGATGTCTTAGTTGACTGAATGAAGTCTTACATCCATAAACAAGCAAAATATTATTTGATACCTTTTTGATACTTGTGTAGCAGAGCATAATGAAAAAGTCTAAAATATCTTGTTTTCTAAGAGGTGGGATCTTTTAATCTGATACTTAAACTGAGAACTTGCTGTGGATGCAGCTTGAGAGCGGCCCAAGCCTGTAGGAGGGTTTCCCATCTGTATTTGTTTGGTCTTGTACTCACAGAGAAACCAGGCACATGTGCAAGCATAATGCTGTGTTGTTTTTGTGAAAATATGTGTGCTCACAGTGCTTATATCTAAAAAATGACGGAAATGCCAAACATAGCTGGAATATGACCACCAGATGAACTCTCCAATTGGTTTATTTGTGGAATTGGTATATTCAACAGATAAGGCAGTGTCATCCTTTTCAGAAGTCTCTTCAGATGGTGAATCACAGGTCTTGGTCAGCAAGGTGCTCCCAGTGAGCAAAGAAACACAATGCTGTGGGAGCTGGAATGGCATGAGGCGGATGGGGCAGAAGTAACAGTGTGAGAGTATTTCTGAAAGGTGACCTGGTGTGAAAGAAGTAAGAGCATGTGAAGTGGAAGTGGTGAAAATTGTCTTCTATCTTGATTTTTATGCTACTTCTACCATGCTGGGTTTTTGTTTAGCTGACTTAGGTTAGGCATGATGAAAGAAGCTTCAGGCTCTTGCGTGCACATGAATGTCCATAACCCCTGCTCTCCCAAGAGATATTTCTATTTTGCACTGACTGTGGGGGATCTCTATAACAGATTGGTCACTACAGGAGCAGAAGAGAAAGAGTGAAGTAGAATGTACTAGAAAAACAGGAAAGTTTACAATTAATGAGTACAAAGCAACAACCTCAAGTTTCCACAGAAGTACTTTCTAGTGCTTGCTCATAATTTGGAAGTGTTAAAGAAATGGAGGGCATGTAGGAGTAGGGGTAACTGAACTGTCAAATTAGATAATCTGTGCACACTGTCATGAACTCTGATAGGTAAATGAGGGGGAATAGTACTTGAACAGAACTTTGATAACTGTACTGGGTCTGCAGAGTTAGCCAGCTGCTAAATTGGCAGCTCAGAAGTGCTGTTGGGTAGGAAGGATTTTGGTTAACCGGTGGAAGAGCTGACTAACGTAAGAATCTGCAAGATCCCATAAATGGTGTTGCTACCATGGGCCGCAGATCCCTCGGCATCATGTGAAGGCCTGCTCACATTCATCTCCTTCAGCAAGTGTCTGATCTCACCCCTGAGCTATAATGTGTCAGAAACTTGGCAAGCTGGAGCTTAGCATCTTCCTAGATGCCCTGTTTGAGCTTGACTTTGCTGCATGTCATCTTTCTCTTCCTTCCCATGAGTATTTTTGGTTTTCTTTAAAGCTTTAATGTAAACCTTGCAAAACAACAAGATTTAAGCATCCTTCCATCTTGCCCAGCAGTTGGAGCAATGCAGTTTTATATGTAGCTGAGGGTAGTAAGTTTAGAGGAAATTTTTGTTCATGTGAGGAGGTGTTCATTAAACACTTTCAGGAATGCATTGAACAACTTGTCTAATACCTGTCAAGTGCTGTTGCTTTCATCCCCTTCCCAGGAAGAGAAGGGCATATGTAGGGGAGTGTTTTGTTTAGGAATTTTCCAAATAATTGCATACACACATATTTACATGTCAGTGTCTATTTATGTTAGGGAAGACAAGGTCATGGAAATGTATCTTTATTGCTGGAGGTGCAAGGTTTTGTGTGAAAACCCTGCTCTTGGATCTCTCTGGGAATGGTCTTGGGCAATCCTGAGTAAAGTGCTTTCTCATCCATTTATAAGGCAGATCTCCATGACAATTGGGCTGTGGGTTGTGTACCCTTGCCTTGGTCTTGGTCCAAGCCTGTCTTACAGATATGGCAGACCTGATGGTTGCTGTGGAGATAGTACCCTAACCCGGGGAACTATGGAAATGTGTGAGGAGGAGGAAAGGCTTCTCCAGTGACTTTCCTTAGCCTTGGCAATTACATAGAGAGCAGAAAAGGCCAGAATCTTCAGAGAGGATTTTAGGATGTGTCAGGGAGAGCTAACCTTTTGAGGCTCATATGATCAAGACCAGTGGGACTAATTGATGGTCAGCCCAGCTATGGGAAGCTGTGATAAAGCCCAAGATCATGCTGAGTTTGTTCCTTAGAACTGAAGGATGTGCAAGGAAGCCGTGTCTCTCACAGCACATGCTGCTGGCACCCCAGAGGCTCTTGGCATTTTCAGAAAGTGAAAAGAGCCTTCTTCTGCCTTTCATGAAAGTTGCTCTTTATTGTGGTTGAGACAACTTCACAGTTAGAGGAGTTGACAGCTTACATGTGTTGTGCGAATGCACTGTTTTATCTTCTCAAGTCACTGAACTGATTGTTGCAGTCCCAAGGATATGTGCTCCAAGAGCTTTGATCTCTTTTTCTTAATCAGCTAGTTATATTTATAAGGAGGAGGTAATCACTGTTCTCTATAATTGGAGGTTGAATGAAAAAATCCTTTAGTGTCTGCCAGTGCTGAAATGCTCTAAATGAACTAATTATTCAAGGCTTCACTTAAAAAATTAATAACCCAGTTTTTAAGAAGCTGTGAAATACAGCAGTGTGTTGAATGGGAGAATGCTTCTCCTTAGAAATTTTGAATAGGCACAGTAAGAAGCATATACAGCACTGTGTTTTCCAAATGCTTTGAAAATAGAAGTAATAATGTAAAAAAAAATTGGTAACTTCTTTGCAAAATGAAAAATTCTGCAGCATTTAAAACCATTCTGTTATGGAAAAACTAATTTTCAAATTGGCAAGAGCAGATGTGGTCACTTCAAACCACCAACAAAAACTATACTTAGTAAAATCAAATATACTAAGCAAAGTACATTTGTTACTAATACGCAGACATTTTGGTAAATATATATCTTGTTTGGAATTGCAAATGTAATATAATTTTACAGCTTTGTATGCAGACCCAACTTGATTGAATCACAGCTGCCACAGGAAAGGAGTGCAGAATGACTCAACACTGTTTCTTAATTCAAATGATTTTGGAATGCATTTTCTTTATGAAATATTGTTCACAAAAGAAGCCATGGCTGCTGTATTTATTTACATAGAAAGTTTATGCATGTTATTTACAGTATATGTTTTACATACTTTTTCTTTGAGGAAAATATTTGTCTTTCAAATAGCAGAACTGGGAAATAGAGAGGGAATGGGAGAAATGACAGGAAAAAAATACAGAACTGTTGACATCCTGCTGATTTCTACTTGGTTTTTAAGTATGGAAGACTTATTTGAAGATCACTGTATTCCAAACACCTATTAAATGGTTTAACAACTTTAAAATTGGATAAATTATGATTCTCTGTGTCTGGAAGAGTCACCTAATGTGGAAGAAGTTCTGGAAAGTGTTGATAGAGAATACAAGTTTTTCTCCCTTTATCCTATTTGGAGCATCCGACAGTTGAGAGACCCAGAGGCTCAGAGCTTGCCCATCTGTTTCCAAGTACAGGCTCTCAATCTTGCATTTGTTTCTTTAACCACGCTGATCAAGAGGGTAAATATCTGAAGTCTTTCCAGCAGCTTGTGGGAAGAAGGCATGCTATTTTAAATGGAAGGGTTTTGCTGTCTTGAGTGAATTAAAACATCTGGATCCCTACACTTCTCTGTTGCAGTCTGATTGATTTAGGCTAGTCTTTGGCACATGGCAAATATGGAGCCATATGGTCTTCATGCTGTCAGCAAGATTTTTGAGCACATACCTCTGCCTGCCCCCCAGCTTTCTCTGGTAGCTGCTACTGTGACCTAAAAATAAATGTTCCAGGAGCTTTCAGGCTGTTGAGCCCTCCTTGAGCAGATTAGTTGCATTTTTTTGAGGGGTACAATGTCCAGTGTTTGGATCAGAAAGCTGAATCCTTCACTTCCCCTGCAGTGCTCAGAGCCCTAATCCACATCAGATGCCTTGTGCTAGTGCCAGATGTGTAATAGCACTTTCTACCTTACAGTTTAACTCTCTAGCTAACACTTCCAACTTGCACTTGCATTGCATATTGTTTTTTTAAATTTCTCCATAAAATCTCTAAGTGCTTGGAGATTGCTCCAAGTTTTTAGTATGCTCTAAGTGTGTATAGCTTAGCATGTAGTTTATATGCTCTAAGTATATGGAAAACTGACTGTTTTGAGAAGTTTTTAAACAGAAATTTACTTTTTAGTAACCAAGAGAATGGTGTTAATGCCATAGTGCTCTTGCTAGCATGCCTTTTAATTTTTTTCTTTGAGTGGTAGGCAGAATAAGTATGATATTTATCAAAAATATAGAGATTCTTCTCTGTTTCCAAATACTCGAAATACCTTAATTTTTTAACAAGTATTTTTAATGGTTTCTCTATTTTTCATATCTATTTAAAATAGAGCAGGAAGAGTCTAAGTGCTCAGAAGAATATTTCTATTTTTTTCAATATAACAAGAAACTGGAAGAAGGAAAAATGGTTCATATATTTTTTTTTAAAGCTCTGTTGCTAGAATTTCTCATTAAATAGGTGTAGACCACTGCTTTTAGCCTTCTTTTCTAAGTCACTTAAGTACTATACCCTCGCACTAAGAGTGTGGGGTTTTATGTATTTTTTGTTTCCTTGCTTCCATGAGGTAATGGAAATCTAAAGGATCACTACTCATCACTGAGCCCAGAGGTTGTATCTTCTAATTAGCACTAACCATGGACAATATTTTAAAGGTTAAATAACACAGTGACATTTCAGAATACCTTTCAGAGAGTGAACTGTTCAGATAGTGCTGTTAATAATATCTTAGCAGAGCTACTTAAGAACAAAATTTTCATCTGATTCCTTGACCTCACTTCTTGTGTGGGTCAGAGCCCTGCAGTCCATTGCAGCCATTCTGCTGAGGGCATTAGCAAGTGTTTCAGGGAGTTTTAGTGGAAAATTAGGAACTGTATGGGTAAACTATTGACTTCTTGCATTGAGTTGTCTCTCTCTTTTTATATACTTTAAAAACAAAAAATAGCCACTCCTGCTTGCTCAGAGTTGCTACTTAGTGTATAAGTACCCTGTCCTGTCAAAGAACTTACCTGTCTCTTTAGCTTTGAGCCATTAAAGATCTGTTCTGGCAGGAAAAGCCTGAACTCCAAAATCCACTTGCTAAGTTTTTCCTTTGATTCTGCCACTTAAAAGTGAAATGAGACTTTAGAGGCTAATGGACTGGATAGAGAAATGTGTAGTTGACTACTACAAAACAGTGGAGTCCAATTATAAATTGCAAGCACTATCATTGCTGCTTTTTCCAATTTTAAAGCAGTTGATTTTTCCCCGAATTCTTGTATTGTTGATTTTACCAATAAATGAGTGTCCAAACCATGATGAATCCATATTACTAAGTAGGAGAACAATTAGAAGTGATGTTCACCAACCTGTGCCAAGCCATCTGCCTGATATTTACTTTTTAAAGTGCTGATCGTGTGTTCAACAGGGTACAAAGCTCAGCAAAAAGCCCAACAAACCAATCTAAAATTTGAACCCAGAGCACACAGGACACTTAAGATGAGATTCATACTGCCTATGGATAAATATCTTAACATTTTCTCATTCTCCAAATACTGAAGAAGAGTTAGGCATGTATTTTTTAGCCAAGGTGATTAGTTCAACCTGAAGTATTTCACGTAGTGATCTCTGAGTTAGGATGAGATTCAGCTGAAGAAAATGTTAGTGATATGTCTTAAGATCTTTGGAATTTTCACATGAATCAACATATTTTTAGTGCTTTTTAGTGCTTTTGAAGTTAGATTGTTGGGATAAAACTCTTTGTACAGAGTTCTTCACCGTAAAGCCAGAATAAACCTTATTGAATCTTGTGTCTCTCCAGAATGAATAAAATTTAAGAAGCAGTAATATAATCTGTTTTTTTCTTCTTTGTACATGATGTCTCACATGAGTCTGATATTCCATTCTTCTGGAATTATATACTTCATTAATTAAATGGAAGTTCATAATATGTAAAATGTCAACATAAGTACAAAGAGAGAAATTCAGGTACAAAACTGGTTTTAGAATCCACCTCCTATGCTATGATACTCCTGTTTGAGGTGGCCTGGTCCAACTCGATAGTCCTAATGACTCAGTGTTACATTTTTCATTAAACTAACCAAATAAAATAGACATACAACAACAATATCAAGCCTTATTCCCTGTTTCAGATGTTTCAATTGCTAAATTTTGAACCTTGTTACTCAAAATCTGAAAGGACTGAGCATGAAAAAATTATGCAAACTGAAATGCTCCAGTAAACTCTCCCTATTTAGGGACTAGCTTTAAAATCACTTAACGTATGGTTTCATGACATGTCCAGTCTTGTTAATCTCTGCACCTCACGACTGGAATAAAGTGAGCCCAAGTGTTGGATGGCAGTCTGTGTCCCTTGAGGGGATGGTCAGTGGAGCTCTGCTTTAGCTGACTCTGCTGGAGCAGAGGAATGAACCTCTGCATCAGCTAGGGCGTTGCTAGATCTCAGCTTTGACTGTTCTCTGTGCCTTGTTAGAAGTCAGCAAACTCTGACATGGGAAATTTGTGGAGGAGTGTGAGCAGGGGTTTGTAGAGCCCTGGTGATGGGTTTTAGCAAGTGAAGATGCAGATGTGTGTTGGAATGGTTGAAGCATCAAAAGCAGCACAGCAATGCTTCATTTTTCAGCAGTCTTCAGAGAGATGAAGTTTAGAGAAACAGGTCATGCAAAGATTGAGAGACTGGTAATGTCCTTTTGGCAAGAGAATGATAAAAATTGTTGCTCAAAGTAAGAAATTTTTATCTGCATTTTTTTTCTTTTGGATTTAGTATTTTGTATGGAGATCTAAGTTACAAAAGGGATGGAAGGCAGCATCTTTTATAAAACAAAGATAGTTGTATAATTTGGGAAGGCTTTTGGGCAAATGGTGTATTCATTAAACCAGCATAGAAAGATTTATTATGCATTTTTACATAAAATTAGTTTATCTGAGTTTTGGTTGATTGGTTGGTTTTGAGTGGTTTGTGTTGGTTTGGTTTGTTCTTTTGTAGACCAGGACTGAGAGATTTGGAGATTGCTTCCTGCAAAATAACATTTCCTTTTCTTAGTCATCTTCATTGCTTTATGTATCCGGAGTTTATTCTGGAGTTTCATGGCTGGATGTTTCCACTCAGTTTCAACAAGGATATTTGAGCACTGAATGAGCGTATCAGGTTTTTGGGTACACATGTGAGATGCATTGATTCTGAGGATGCCTCTGCAGGGAAGCATTAAAATCTATATTTGGAAGGAGATGTTGGCTGTAGAAGTACCTTGGAGAATTTGGAAACTACAGAGAAAACAAGGAAGACTTGGCAGCAGAAGCACAAACACCAGTGTAAACTATAATCATGAAATAATCTAAAAAAATGAGTTAAACTGAAAGGAGGTTACAAATGTTTAATGTTCAGTATGGATTTCTAATACTACTTTTTAGTGGAAGGGCTTGTAGCATTTTATTTGATACAGTAAGGATGTTAATAGGCTGGGATGTCAGTCACATGGGGATAATATAAAAGGAACAGCTGAAATTTTATGTATTAAACAGACTTTTGCAGTCTAATTTTTTTTCTTTACATGGTTTTTCAGCTGTGCACTCTGGATATTATTTAACTTTCCCTTGCAACTGTTTTCCAACTTCAGCTATTATATGACTGTAAAACTGTGCTTTTGGGATGGGACTTAATTTTTTTTTTTTTTTTTTTTTTACAATTTGTGAGCTGTACCTTTCTGTATTCAGCTGGCAACTGCTATTGTTTTTCAAACTACTGTTTCACATGTGAGGAGCTGGAAGTGTTTAACATCCAAAAGGCACTGTGAGTAAGAAACTAGAATAGAATGGACTATTTTCAGTTGGAAGGGACCTACTGCAATCCTCTAGTCCAACTGCCTGACCAATTCGGTGCTGAACAGAAGTTAAAGCATGTTATTATTAGAGTCTCTTTCTCAAAGTCTAAAACTGTAATAACTTTAAAGGATTTATTTTTTGTTTTTCAAATGCTAGTGTTTACATGAATACTGCAAAAGAATTTTCAGTCTGCAGCCAAAGCACTGTTAAATATATTTGCAGTGAGGAAGATCATCGGGGTGAAGAAGATGAATGATGACTGCCTTTTCCTCCCTTCTGTGCCAAGCAGTCCAGAGCAGTGCATAAGGAGCAGTGGGGAGCAAAAGAGACTGGGTTAAATGCATATACTCATTACTTCCTCCAGCAACACTTGAAGAAGTTGTGAGGTGTTTAAAATGTTTTGTAGAATTCTCGTAAATCAAAATTTCATGTTTTACTGCTCCAAACTGAGATAGTAATGCAATGATAAGGGCTTTCTTTTTGTAAATAACCAAGAAAGTTCATGCATTCTCCTGAGATTACAGGTCAGTGTTGGTCTTTGAAAAGTTTTCTGGAGAGTCTATGTGCATTTTGGTGTTGGGGACTTGCACAGAGATGCAAACTGCTGTGAAATCATCTGCAAGTGTCTTCCTTGAGGTGAATCACACTTGAAGACACACTTTGACATTTATTTAAAATATTTCAATTGCTATATCCATAGGAGCATGTAAATATACATCAAATTAATGTTTATATGTATATGTGTATATCTAGTTTCCCCAAATCACCTGCGAGCTGAGGTAGTTCAGTCTGACATAAATCTTTAATCTTTGTATTTACTTTTTAAAGTTTATTAAAAAATGTTTCCAGGCAATTTACATGTTAGGTGAAGGGGTGTGTGTGTGTATGTGGTTTTTTAAATCCTTTTTTTCAAAAAAGAGCAATCTGTGCTTTTTAAATGTCAAATAACATTGTTCTGTTAAACACAAATGCTTTATACTAATTGAAAGCCATGGGCAAATGCAAAGAATAGTAGGCCAATGTGTTTTCTTCTTCATACTTTTATCTGAAATCTTACTGTAGGAAATATTACTTACTGGATTTTGAGAATAGAGAAAATGTTTTCAGTATTTCTCTGTAAAGTCCTCCTGAAAATATTTCATAAACTTTGATTCCTTCTTGCACATCTGTAATCACTTGTGTTTTTCACATCATGCTCAGACCACTGCACGTTAACAGCAGGTAGCTGAACTGAAGAAAGAGTGACACTTTTATTGTATTTCTCTTTATTTCCTGGACACCAACTCTGGTTTTCTTCTCCTCTGCTCATGCATCTGGCATCTTTCCTCATGTTTTTGCTGCAGAAGCTCTCAACTCTGAGTCAGAGACCACAATCATCTCAAATAAACCATTCTTTGTTCTTATTTTTATGCACTTTTGCTGCTGCTTGATACGGCTGTTAGAGAAGGTGTTAAAAGTCAAGGGCTAGATGACAAAAGCTGTGAGCTGCTCTCAGTAAGGTCAGTAAGAGGAGGAAGGTGGTCATGCTCCTGTGTGAAGAGTGGGACAGGAGATGGTAGGGGAGAATGTGCAACAGCAATTGGAGGAGAGTGCAGCACTCTCCAGTCTTGTTACCTGCAGCTTTATGTAGTTAATTAATGAGTTTAATTCTTGTCACCTCCTTATCTTCTTGGAGAATTTTGATTTTAATTGCTTGGCAAAGACTTTGATTTACTGTGTCAGGGTTTTTAACGCTGTCAGGATTTTGCATTGAGAACCTGACGTTCACTGAAGTTTTACCTTGTTGTTTTCTCCATTTTTACATAAGTAAAGTCAAAGTACAAGTTAAAAAGACTTCACAGCATTGCCAGATGGAGAAGTCTTGGGTAGTTCCTGGTATCTGAGTTGCACTGTTAGTATAGAGGCAGGTTGAAGAGCAGCTGGTGGAGTCTGTGTCACGTAAACTTGTTCAGAGGTGATTCCTCTGAAGAAAACACAGTTGATTGGGATCTGGGCCCAGACAGTTGGAGCTGAAAGGCTGGATCAATGGATAACAAATTACACTGTGGAGTAGAGCCATGACTGCTCCCCATTGACTACTAGCTGGGTATTCTGTTAGTGTCTCTGCCCACAGAACACTTGTTTGTTGAAAGCAGTCACACAGACTCCTTGCTATACCTGAACAGGTGCAGTAAGAAATAGAGGACATCAGCTCTGTTGCAGGATCTGCCTCCTTTTCCTCAGTGCTGTGTTACACACTGCTGTTTAAACTAGGTACTCAGAGGTTACTGCTTATGCAAATATTTGCAATAGTGGGGGAGGTGATTCTATAAAACTGTTCTTGGCTGGTTGTAGACTTCAAAATTTGAATGATTATTACATAAATTGACTTGTAATAAAATGCTAAGGGGCTATATTAGTATATTTAATTAATTAAAGAATTTGAATGATTAAATACTCTAGTATTGACGTATGAATTTGCCCTTTCAGTAGGAGGCATTTATACTATTAGTAATTTTATCACCATCAAGAAACTCCAAAGAAAATATTTCTGCTGACATTGCTGTTTAATTTTCTACAAGTAAGTCTTCTAAGTCTATCTTTATTGTAGACGCTAGGTTGAATTCAGAGACTTGTTTTAAAAATGATGACAAAAGTAACGAGTACCTCCTCCTTCAAAAAACCAGTGTGTGTAATTAATTGAATGCATGTATTTGTATACACATGCAAGCTGTATCATGTACCTTAGCCTTCATACCTGATTTTGATGCAGACCACTCCATTTCATGGGAAGTCAGCTGAGGTCTGCATCGTTTCACCCTAGGTGCTGAGTGTTGCAAGTGGCTGACCTGCAGGAACTGCCTGTAGGTGTGAAATGGAGCTGCTATGGTGGAAAAGCTTCCAGGAACTGCTGGAAGCTGCTGTGGTTCTGTGACAGCACCCATTGCCATCAGCAGCATTGCCATTGGAGTCAATCTGTCTTGCTTCCAAGGCACTTGTATGGAGAGACCAAATCAAAGTGTGCTGATCCTTGGTTTTACATATATAAGCAGATTTGATATCTAAGAAGATTTGAGATTGATAAAAGGCTGGAAAAATAGAGAAGCTTGGTTAAGGAACAAAGCAATATTATTTAGATTGTAGTGAATAGTATCCTCTGATTTCCTATGCTGTGCTGCAGCTGTGGTAACCAAAAGAGGATGGCTCTTTCCTCTGGCCTCCCATGCTTAGGTGTGGAGTACAGCTCACCTGCTAAATCTACTCTTGCAAGTATTGAAACTGCTTGGCAGGCAGTGCTGTAGCACATGCCTTCCTGTGACTCTGCTACTGATTAATTATTGCAGATCTTTGTGTCTAATCAGAGCTTTCACTCCATGTATTTTGTGATTAAAGAGTTCAGGGAGTTTTCAGAAGCATGATCTACAGGCCATGATGCATAATGCTAATTCAACAAGATTGTGACTTCCTCATAATGCAAAAATGCCTCCCTACCTCCTCTTTTTTGATCTACTTTATTCAATAATCTTAGCTGCCGGTGATGTTTAATTAGTTTAATTGCTGTTGTTGATTCTGTCAGGAAGTTTCCTTGGGTTGATGCAGACAATTTCTAATCCAACTGTTTAATATCGGCTCATGGTTGATTATAAATTTGAAAATATTGTAAGAGTCTGGGAAATCCAGATAATAACACTTGATAATAGTTCAAATGCTTAATCAAGCTGAGTATTTTCATTTCCATATATTTCCTGAAAAGCAAGCAGTGATTGAGAATGACAAGGGTTAGTTTCAGATCCTAGGAGTCCTTTGAAAATTAGGAAACAATTGACTTCTCTGGGTTTGGAGAGCCAAAAAACTGTGAGACAAAGCTATGCTGTTGAGTCATTCAGTGAATTAGATTTGCCCATTGATGAGAAATTGGTTAATGTGTTTTAACAAAAAGGACAGGGAGAGCAAGGTGGGAGAACTTATGCTGGTGAGGCAAACCTACATGGTTTGTCTGCAATTAGTCTGCATTTACAGGTTGGTGTGCAGCATACAGGAGTGCCAGAGCTGGTCTGATCCGCTGCTCCTGGCAAGGGCTGTCCAGTTCAGTATCACCATGAGCCGCTAGATAAGGACACTCCGGAGACAGCAGATCTGGGTTCAGAGCAGCAGGGCAGGAGACCAGAAGACTCCCCACCTGTTTATTATCTCTGTAATATACCTATAGCAAAGTGACCATGGATGGGAGGGTGGTTATCCCACCTCTCACCCACACTGGTCCAGGGGGCTGTCATTCAACCTCCCCTTCTCATGGAGAAGGAATTTCATAACAAAGGCAGTATTACAAAACAAGGTCCACTGTTTACATTTACAAGCATGAGAAGCTGCTACACTTCTGCTTTAATATGAACGCTCAGAAAACTAGAAAGGATCAGCAACATGTGAGTATGCCATTTATCCTTTCTTTAAACAATCATTTCATGGAGGAGGCCCTGAGTGCTCTCTCCAGGGCTGTGCAGTCAGCTGCTGCCCTTGGCCTTGCCTGCCTCTCATGAGCCAGGAACCCTGAGACCTTCTCAGGGCCCACTCTCTGCCCAGCCTGTGCTTGGAACTGGGACTGCCCTGACCCAGGACCTTGCACTTGGCCTTGTGGAACTTCATGAGGTTTGCACAGACCCGCCCCTCGATCCTGAGGGTCCCTCTGGGTGTCATCCCTTCCCTCCACACGCTGACCACAGCACACAGCTTGGTGTGGTCAGCAGACCTGCTGAGGTGCACCCGATGGCAGTGTCCGTGTCACCAGAGGCATTAAACTGTACTGGTCCCAGTACAGACACCTGGGGGTGTGTATTCACAATATACCATATATACACAGAATATATTGTAAAACATGTTTGTATATAAATATATATTAACATTTCTTGATCTGTCATGTAAAATCACTATAAAAACTATTCCGTGTAAAACCTGTTATTTCTACTCTGTGACTTCACTCTGTGCTTGTTTGTTGATAGACCTCTAACCTACTTAATCATGTATATGTAAATGAAATTACAGTATTAGGACATGAACAATCTCAGTGTTAAATACTTCCAGAGGATTTCTTTTTCTGAAATCAGGTTTCCAAGTGTCATTACAAATGATCTGGTAATGACACACTACCTTAAAAAGGATTAATTTTAGGAAGGACAAACAGGATTGATCGCACTGTTCCCTTTAGAAGATTTATAATGAAGTAAAAATTTCTAATCACAGGGGAGCATGTATGTCTGTTCTTTCCATTTGGAAATAGCACTATCTATTTCTCCTGTTTATTGAAAGACTGAAAGTGTTGAAAACTTTCCTCAATTTTGGTTTGAAGTAAATGTTTCTTTAGCCTTTATCTTTTCATTTTGGTCTGGTTATCCAAAATTTGAAGTAAATGGATATCATTAAAATAATGAGGATTTCTGGAAGTTCAAAAAAACTCCACAAGGAAACCAAACCACCTCTTCTAAAATTGAATCTGAATACATTTCACAGTTATTTCCAAGAAAGTAATTGAGCAAAACAGATCGTAAAGAGCTGTTATATTTAAGAAATAGAAACCTAGAAAATAATAATGCGTAGAAGAAGCTCTTCAGGTCTTTTAAAGATCAGAATGAAAAATAAGATAAAATTGTTTATTTTAATGTGATTTTACAAATTTCACTTGTTAGTTTTTAAAGGCTTCCACCTATTGTGATTAAGCTAGACCTCTTTATATTACCTGTTATAGTGAGAGAAAATATTTTTATTAGTTTACTTGAAAAACAAGATAATATCAACCTATTATGTGTCAGTACCATTCAGAACATTTGTTGACTTTTATAATTGCAACTTAGTGAAATGATTTATTTTCTTGTGAACCATTCAGAAGGCTATTAATGGCCCTTTTGTCTTGCAAAATGAGCCAAAAATGTCATATGTCTGAGATGTGTTTTTCTTTTTTCATTAAATGTCGTGAGAATAGACAATAGCTTGGACTGAAGCAATAATAACAGCATGGAGCCAGACAAAGTGAATCCTGTGTTTGAGAGTAACATGAAAGGTTATTATCCACCCTTTCCTTAATCTGCCTCTAGCAGAGAGCACACAGCATTTTCAATCTCTCTCCTCTCTCTGGAACAGTGGCAGCCAGTCATTGTCATCTTGCCATTTATTTCTCATAATAGTGGTCTTGCAATACATTACGGAAATTCATAGTTTGAAGAATTTGCTTTTGGGTTAACTTTAATTAACTGCACCACTGATTGATGGGTCAAAAGTTTGACTGCATGCTTTTAAAATAAACATTTTGAAAACCTAAGATAACCAAAAAAAAGTCAGAGTGGCATTATCTGAATATCTTTTTTAATTTTTCTGATAATGCAGCAAAAGAAATATGCTAGATTTTTACATGAAGTGACATCTTGTAGCTGTCTGCACTTAGGAATGTGATTTACGTTCCTAATTAACATGAAAAATTGTTTTTTTCCCCCATGAAATATCTTTGGTTTCATCCAAACACACACACAGACTGCCTTTACCTGTCACATGAAAATTCTCATTTCATGACATACAAGTAAGGATAACCTCTTACAGTCAGCAGGGAAGCCTAAAACCTTTGCTTCTTTTAAAAATGTTTCTGTATCTCAAGTGAAAATAAATAGTTTCACTGTTCACCAACTGAACCTTTGGAGCATTTAGTGATATACTTCAGACACAATTAATTGCAATTGGAGTTGATATCTCAGAATTTACCTCATATTGAAATGCATAGGGGATCTAAAGACCTACTAAAAATATTGCTAGAAAATTAATTTCTGAGGAAGCAAAAATAATACCATACAAAATTGACTCTTAGCAATTTCCAGACCATTATATTTAAATTGATAGATGTGACTATAACCAGTCTGAAAGAAGAGTGTGGATTCCTGTTTATGTCAGTAGTGGTTTAATCTGTGTTTTGACATGCAAAATTTAGTTTGCAGTGAATATCTGTATTTTGAAGAAAAGCATTCTAGCCCTGTGGTAAGTCATATGAAATATGTCCCAGTAATCCAGTCCCAGTAATCCAATCCCAGCTGAAAGAGGCAGAGGGACTGAGTATTGGTAAGGAAAACCTGAGCAGGGTTTGAATTTGGTTCTGCTTGTATCTGCTTGATGCTGCATGCAGTATCACATGTTACCTGGGAAATTACGCTGGAATTTTCTGTGCCTGGAGCTGCAAATCAGATTTCTGATTTCTCCATGTCACTGTCTATTTCCTATTTTTCACCTACACCATTTATTGAAAAAGGAAGCTGCTGTGAGCACCCCTGCTTGGCCTGAGACCATGACACTTGGTCACGAATGGATTGAAAGTGCTTTACAATTCTCTGTTTATATTTATTGTGTTGGAGATAGTGGCAGTATTTTTTCTGTTCTTTTACTTTGCCTTTGAGCAGTGAATTTAGAGGAACACTTTTCTGGTAGCCTAAAAAGATAAATTTTCTTCAAACTCAATGTTAAATTAGTGCTCCAAGGGAGGACGAAGCACAGTCTTGGAAATTGCCTTTTATGAATAAAACCTAAATAACTCATAAATATAAGGACTAGTCTCAATCAGATCCAAGTTCTTTTTTTGTCAGCACAGTATTATTCTAACCCATGTTTTGTCTGCATTTTAACCTGTTGTACCAAATGATTCTTTTACCCCACACTACATTGCTGTTTGGAGGCACTTAATCTGTTTTGTGATTAAAAACTTTGAAGTTTTATACCAAGCTGTAAAATATCTTACAAACACCAAAGACATTGTCTAGAATATAGCCAAAATTTCATTCCAGCATTTTTTAAAACCACCATGATAAATTACTTACTGTGTTTAATTTCACTTGATATAAATTAAAAAGAAAACAACAGAGTAATAGAGTAAAACACCCTCAAAGGCTATTAACTCCACTGTGAGCCTCTTCCCAGCAGAAGCTGGGAGAGCTTACTGGGGCAGGAATGTGTTTGCTCTACTCTGACTTTTTCCCTTGCTCTGGATGCTGATCAGCTGTAGAACAGACCTTGAGCTTGATGGTCCTGTGGCTTCAGCCAGCCCAATTCTTATGGGAGGATTGTGTGTTTGCTGGGGTTTTGGTCAAGTCACCCTCATTAGCAGTCAAAGCTGCTCCCAGGGTGTTTCTGCAGAGCCCAACATCCTCCTCTGACAGCTGAGCTTCCTGCCCCAGCTCTGCCCTGGCTGTGTGATCACACTCAAACCCAGATGTCTGTTTTCCTATCATAAACCTACAATAACCTTGAAAAAACCCATGTTTTCTGTAGGCCACTCTTTGCAGTGCCAAGGACTTAAATTTTCCTGGTTAATCTCACATGCTGCCTACATGGATGTTTGTTTCCTTTTTTGTGTTTAAGTTGGCTACAAAAAAGTATAAAAACGTTTTCTCTGGTGGGGTGTGACTGAAAGTATTAAAATGATTTTTTTTTACAAATCTGTAAAATCCAAAATGTTTGATAAAACTTTCTAAAGTTTTTTATATTTTTTATGTTGATTAATATATTATTTTCTGAGGGTTTTGTGGGGTTTGCGTTTTGTAAGGGTTTTTTTCTGGATAATGTTTTCTGTGTATGTTTTGTGTTACATTTTAGTAGTTTCCATAGCCTATTTCAGATCAACCAGGCACAGTGACTTGCTTCTGTTGAGAAGGCTACACTCAAATTATACTTCACATTCTGCTGAGCCAAATGTGCCACAATGATTTAATACGTAATTGCTCTTTAACTTACTCCTAAAATCTTGACCGCAGATGCTGGGTATTGAAGTAGATGTATGGAAATTTTGTCTGGTGATAACTGAGGATGATGAGCAGTGGCAAAGTTCTCTTGTATATAGCCCTTGTTGAGTTTGGGAACTATCTTTGAAAGAACCCTAAGGGCTCTCATTCTGTGTCTGCTGACTTCAGCACACTTCTTAAGGTTGATGTTTCACTGATACCATTGGAAAAAATTACAGAATAAGGAAAAAGCCAAAGGGGCTGACGCCCTGCAGCACTAGCCACTTCATAGTATGCAAAAGTTTGAAAAGGCACAAGGAATGCATAACCAGCCTACTGTTGACTCATTTATGGGGAGTGACAGCAAAAGAGCAATGACACTGATTAATGATGAGGCTGATGTTACTTTGTGTCTTGGGCAGGAGTATAACTTGTCATTAAATAAAAAAGTCCTGAAAAGCAGTTTGAAAATTATGCCCTCAGATTCACTGGAAATGTTTTTCTCTGCTCCAAAGCCCTTAAGTGTTTATGATGCATTATTCTCACAGTTCATGGTTGAGAATGATATGTATACACTTAAATGAAATGTGAGTATCAGGATCTGAATGGATGGCAAGATGTCTGTATTACAGAGCTAAGAGCATTTGTGTCTGTACTGGGATACCCAAGCTCTTATATCACTTAATGCAGGAAAAGTTAGACTGATGGGAAAGTGGATAGCAAATAGAAACACTAAAGTATCTTTAAGAAGACAGGCAAGTGGGTGGTTTTAAGGACACATACCCTAACTCACCAGTCTACTGTGGTAAACATTTGTTAGAGAAAATTGTCTTCTGAAGACCTTCAGAGTGGCTTAGTAGACAAACACATTATCAGATTTATGATGTTTTATAAAGTTAGAAAAGCATATATTTCCATCTTGTAAGCAATAATTAATCTACAGAAGTTAAAGCATTCTTTGACTTTCTTTTTCTAAAATAACATTTTGTGATTATAGGTTTTTAAAAAGTAGAAGAGAATGCTTACTATTTGCAGCTCTCACAATGATAAATATCATTCTCCTTCTATGTCTATGGAGACTCAGGTCAAGGTCTGCTTGCCTTCAGCTTGGAGGAGACCAGTTAAAAAAAATGACCTCTTGAAAATCTTGATTGGTTCAGGGCTCTAGTTTGCAGTTCATGGAATCTACTGAAATCAGAGATGATTATTTAACCCTATGACAGATGGAGCCAGGATGTCTGTATCATCAAAGAGAGGAAAAATGAAATGTGAGTGAGCAGAGAAGTCAGTAAATATGAGAATAATTGGAGTGGGCATGCAGAGGGGGTAAGGAAGGATATATTGCTGACACTTTTTTTTAGCCATCAGCTTTGAAGCCAGCTACTGGTCTGTGTAAGTGACCTCTACAGCCTAAGCTGAAAGAGGTTAGAGGGTTAGATAAATGCCCAGTTCCATATAAACCTTTCAGAAGCACTGCCTGAGCATTTTTTACAATGACAAGACAGTTGTGCTTCTTGCAGTGGATGAACTCAATGATCTGAATTTGTCTTGTACAATTTGACCTTGGTAGTAAGGGGGAGTTTTTAATATACTTTGAAGGTTTCCTCTGACTTCTGTTAATAAGTACACTCATCTGGCAAGGGGGAAAAAAAGTCTTGATTAAATATATAATTAAATTCTGTATCTTTGAAATGCTGAATGTTATTCATTATTGGAAAAGGTGAAGCAGTTAAGACAGCTATGGACTGAACTCAGGTAGTCAGGTTATAACATCCTTTTAACTACTGGAGATAGCACTTATAACTAATTACCTAGTCTATAGTGCTCCCACTACAAACCGGTTCCAGAGCCTTGTTTTGTTGGTATGATAGTCATAGATAGATGATCTACCAGTTTCCAAAGTAAGTGATTTTATAGCCATCTTTGTCAGTATTAGCCTTTTAGCTTAAATGATTCCTGTCTTTTTAGAGTTTGTTGCAACAAATTTTTAGCACTGGAGCTTTTCTTGATGTTGGTACATTAAACAAAGCAGGTTCTTCTGTTTTTCTTGCAAAATTTAGAATTGGGTTTTTGTCTAGGCAAGAAAGTTGGGCTAAAATGAAGCATAATGTTGAATTAGAGCAGAAATTAGGACAAGCTGAGTGAGTTGTACTGGGGGCTGCCTTCTGGATAGTAAAGGCTCTTGTGTCATCTATTCAGCCTCCCTGCTTTGTGGTGTTTGGAGTAGACAGGAGTAGACACAGGATTATGTGTCTTTCCATTACATGGATGTCAGTATCTCTCTATGAAACCTCATGGTGGAGTGTTTCTGTTGCCCTCCTCATAATGCTGTGGAGCTCAACAACCTCCAGTAATCCTCAGTTAGATTTAATGAAAAAGATTAGTGTAATGAATCTAAAGACCACTGCTCTTGGTTCCTGTGAAATATGTGATACCACATGATACACTTTGAATTAGGGTGGTTTTCAATTTCTTTTTGAACTTTTATTGTACCAGGTTTATACATTATTTATGCTGAGAAAAGATGAGGGAGGGAAGTTGAAAACTCAAGTAGCCAGGAATTGTAAGACTTCTAAATTCTATGCATGAACATAGAGCATAATTTGGCCTTCAGTTATAGAACTACAGCTGTGAAATTTTGGAGAAAAGGGGTTGTGGGCTATAGAGTTGAACAGATTATGCTAGATTTCAAACTCCTTTGAAAACAGAGAACTACCGAATTGAAGCTTTTTTGGTACTGGTTTGGTTTTTTGAGCAGATGTTGTGTATTTGTCCCGTGGAATATTTGCTTCTAAGTTTGCACCATATCTTGAGATGGCATAAAATTCATCTTGAGAAACATCTGAGGGACAATATTTAAACAAATTACCAAAGCTATTTTTGATGGTTTGTATCTTGACCCTCCAGTTTCTCAATTTAAATTGTTTGCTTCCAGATGTCATCTTCAGTTTGTTGTGGAATTGGTTTAATGTTGCTTTGGAGAGCACAAGGGATCTGGGGAAGACTGGCCATGGGTGTACTATGGAAGGTGTAGACCATCAGCAGGTGCCAGAGATCCTCCTGGGGCCATGATTTAGAGTTTGCTGCACATTTTCCATTGCAGCAAGTTGGCTGAGTCACCTGCCTTTGCATACAGGAGTTATGTGAGTATAGATGGTTATGTTTGTAAAAACGAAGTTGCAAATTGCCTGAAGAGATCTGGTAAAGGAAGAAGATTCCAGCAGCAGGTGGGAGGCTAGGCTACCTGGAACTACTTGTGAAGGAAAAGGTTTTTTCCCCTCCCTATTGTGGCAAGTTAAAAATATGCAGTGACCACGCGCTGTCCCTGTTCACATCCTCTGTACCTCCCACCATAAACATGGACTCAGGAAAATCCCAGGCCCCTTCCCTGGCCTCTGCCCTCCTGGTTTGAGGACTAGAGGTGCTAACAGGGGCTTAGCCAACAGGCAGGTTCTCTGTCCTGAGGCTGTCTTTCAGCTGCCTATTTGCACTTGTTTGACTACTGCTATTTCATTTAGCAGAAGAACATTGCCTAAAGTTAAGGCTTCTATTCGAAGCTAAAATTGATTACTCTTTCAAGAGCTAGTTAATAAAAGAAGGAGCAAAAATCAACTAGAAGGCTTGGCTGAATCACACAACTTTCACATAGAAAGCTTTGCTCATGATGAGCTGAAAAACTAGTTCCCTTAAGGTATCACAGAAAGTAGAGTTTGAGGGTTTTATTTGTCCTTTCAACTGTCAGTCTTGAGTCTTTAAAGTTAGCTTGAAAGAATGTGTTTATTTTTCTTGTGGAACTTTAAATCTTCTCTACTAAACAAACATATTGAACTCAAGGCCACTAACATCGTAAACTTCTTGAATTATCAGCAGAGCAGCATGAAAGATCTCTGTTCCTGTCCTGATAAGAGTGATAGATGTGAGAGACCCTAAAGAAAAGCCCATTATCTATCTTCCTCTTTTTATCAAAGAAGCAGAGTGCTCCAGGTCAATTCTGGAAGTTAAGGAAAAAAAAAGGAAAAAAGCTATTAAGTGTTCATTACTTGTGTTTGAAAGAGTAATTTGCAATATTTTTGGCAAAATGAAAAATGTTTTTGAAAACCATGCTCAGAGACAGGACCAGTTGCAGTGTATCATATTTACTGGTTTTAATGAGGGAACTGAAGGGGAATATAAGCTTTTTTTCTTGGTTTTTTCAGTATGTCTGTATGACTATAGTTATTTCACAGAAAGATATATTGCCGTGTAATTTTCCATGAATCATCATAGATTTATAAAGCTAGAATTAAATAAGTGAGAGGGTTTGACTGCCATAAAGGCAGTGAACTGAGGACCTGGCTGTTGAATTAATTGCCATTTGAATTGGAAGATTTATCAAGAAATATGTAATGTATTTTTTAAATTCTGTGCAATTTTGGGGAGTTTATAACCACAATCACATTTGGCAAAAGGCTAAAAGTCCAGCCAAGTCATGTTTAAGCTAACAATATGTGTTTAAAATTACAGCAGTAGCAGTTCTGAACTCTTTTGATGAGTTTTCCATAAGCCACTTCCTGATTTTTGGTGGTCATTGTACATGCAGAATTTACTCCCAACATCCATTTTATTTCAAATAAGAATCTTTGAATTCTGGCAAATAAGTAGCAGCATCATTTTAACCCCATCAGTGATATAATTTCACTCAGGGATTAAAAGGTCAGGAAATCAAAAACTATATTAAAACCAATCAAATAGCACATAACTGTGCTGAATCTTTGAAAAAGCTAAAAGTGCTTGTAAAGGAAATGTACCCTTGAAGTGATTTGCCAAGATAATTTCTTTCTCTGTTAAATGGATTTTATCACTGCTAGACACCTCAAAAAAAAAAAAAAAAAAGGTTTTAGGAAAATGAGATATGGTATCTGACTTTCATGGATCAGGTGAGACCACAGCTTTTGAATTTAAAGAACTGGTAACTGACCTAGGGCTACACAGGTAGAAGGCAAGCATGCAAAGACATGTTAAAGTTTTAATGTTTTGAATGGTATTTGAACTCTGTAAACATTTCCCACCATCTGAGCTGGATACAGCCACTGACTAGCTGCAATGTTGTAAAATAAGACTAAAGATGGTCCAAATTAACTAATTCTACTGATTCTAATTTTTCAACTTAGCACACTTTTGCATCTTGACTGGGGGAACCAGCTGCTCTGAAGTGATACCTTGCAGTTGCATGATACCAGAGGAAGGGCATGAATACATACAGTATAAGTGTCAAGTGATTTTAGATCCTTTAACTTGCTGTTATAGACAGTTCAGGCTTATCTTCAGCTGTTACTTGACAGATTTAATTCCCTGTTCTAATGAAATTCTTCCTTCCTCCTCTTTACTTGGACCTTCTGCAGTCCTCTTTTATGATCATTTTGAAGGCTGGGCTTCTGTTCTTAAATAGAGGAGCTTGAATGGAGGTACCCTGAGTTACGGGTAAAAACATCAATGTTATTTTCATCCAACAAGATGGTGTTTGAATTATTCTTTTCAGTGTTGGAAGAGAGAGATCCCTTTGACAGCCTGATGTGGACTAGAGCTGTGGATGGAGAGGAGAGGAGAGAAAGAAGGAGAGGAGACAGTATCAATGTCCTGCAGTGTCTGAAGGTGCTTTGCCAGATACATAGACAGTGTTGTTTTACACTCCCTACTGATATGTATTTATTTCACATTTGGTAGCTGTGAGGGGAGAAAATAGCATCCTGGACTCATAAAGCTTCAATAGATTTAGCAGCTAGAAAAGTCATAAGAATTGAGATTTATGAAACACTGTTGCCTCTCCTGAAGCTCTGCCCTTTATTAAAGATCACTCTTTCATGGATCCTGGCTATTACATTCATGTATCTATAAGTCAGTGCTGCAGCTGCATCTGAAGAACTCTTTCTGAAAGTGAAATGATTTTTTTTTTACCTTAGATATATTATAGATCTCTGGCATCCTCATTTTCCAGAGACTTGAAAGAACAACTTTTCCTTCTGACACAAAATTTTTCCTGCCTGGAGCCTTCATTTTTTTAGGGTAGCTGAATCAGAAAGCTTGTGCATGCAATGGACTGCTAGTTCTGAGCAGCAGGCGCTCAGGAAGGGGGAGCAGCATCCCTGGTGCTGGATGGTGCAGAGGGCACCTTCACAGTGCTGCCATTAGCCTGGCAGCACATATGAACTGTAATTATAACCAATAGACAAGTCCCTTTCACACTGTTGGGGTGTGTACCATGGTACCTAAACATACCTTGAATAAACTGGATGTGGGAGAAACAGCTGAGGAGCACACATTTCTCATTTCAAGGGAAGGGGTATGGGTATGGGTTGTTTGATACAGAAGAAACCTGCTAGTGAGGCACTAAAATCTCCATGGGCCCTGGCCCATCTTTCTGCTAGAAAATTCATGCCTGTGGCAATAATTTGAAGGATCCTGGGATCTTAGCTGGAGAGTAAGCTGCCTTTTCCTGTTCTCTCATTGCTGACTGTATTTGTGTGTCCTGTGCCATAACGGGGGGAGGGGACGGAGGGTGAGATGTCCTGCTATGTCTTGGCTATTTTCATAAATTTGCTTTATATTTGGATGTTTTCAAAGTGGTTTGCTGCTTTTGCAACTTTTTCATAACTCAGTGGCTAATTTTTCTTCATCTGTGCTTGTGTGGTAATCAGTTTCTTGATGCACCCATAAAAAAGGCTGAGTTCATATCTTTTGCAGTTGATTGACGACCCTTTTTTTTCCTTAGGACTAATCCAGTTCTTTAATGAGTTGCCAGAGCATGTTTTAAGCATTCCTTGTGCCAGTTTTTAATAGCACCATGTGTTCTTTACTTGCAACAGCAAGTAAGCTTATCTTTATTAGTCATGAAAAAGTTAGAAATGTCCTAGAAATTAATTCCTACTAATGCTCATCCTGCCTCTCCACATTACTGTAGCACTCTGAAAGTGCATGTTCAGCCTACTCAGCTATTGTGCAAGCTGCAAAAAGATACAGACTCTCATAGTATAGTACTATAATTATTATCAAAACCTGCCTAGGAATAGGAAGGGGGTTTATAGGATTGTAAACATAATGTTTATGAATCAGTGCTTGACTGGGCATTGTTGATATTAGCAATGCTGTTCTCTACAGCCTCTTATGCTGTTCCTGTGTAGCCTGCATGTTCCTCCATGAAGACGATGAGAAGCAAACAAGATTTCAGTATCATCTGCACGTCTGCATCTCTGCTCCAACACAACCAATAATGCAACAGGAGTTGAAACACAGAACTTATCCATACTCCTATCTGTCAGTATCATGTAATCACAAATCTATTAGTTCATTTTTAACTCCTGAAGTAGTAAGTTGAAAATGTTTTTGCAATTACTGAAAATAACATACAATCATATCTTTTCATTCTTAGTTCATGTTGATTTTTTGGGGTTCAAAAAAATTTCTTGCTGTATTGCTGTTCAAAAAAGGAGGTCAGTGTTGAAATCTTGGACATGAAATGTAGCAGTTAATAGTGAAGAGTTTCTGCTATGGTTGGCTATGGTCAAAAGAACTTACAGGTCAGCTTTTAGGTACCACAGTGCAGAGGAATAATGGTTTGGATACAAAAAATATATTATAAAACTACTAGAGAGTGTACAGGAATCCACAAAGTAAGCAGTGAAATAGCACTTGTGCCTTTCTGGTACTAACCCTGTCTGAAGTTCAGGGAGTACAATTTTTTTTCTGTTTGCTCTGTTCCTGTTACAGAAATTTCTGATTTAGTTTTTTTACTTACTTACTCCTCATAGGGATAGTTGCTAAAAGTGTAACGTGACCTGCTTATTTTTCATCCCTGCTTTGAATTTTTCCATGCCATAACAATTTCTACGTGAAGACAGCAGCATATTGTCTCTCTACAGCCAAAGAAAGTGCTTTCCAACTTGGGCCAGAAGTTGGTATCTATGACTTGCTGTTACTTTTGAAAAGTCTGCTGAAGTAGGAGCTTTAGCAGAGTGTCCCCCAGGACTGTGACCCTGCCTTGCACCCACTTCCCACTTTTGTGGTTTTATTTAGTACCTGTTGCTTCACTGGCTCTTCCAAAATGTCAGCACTGTAATGTTATTTTATGTAGTTTTCTGACCTCACACTGGAAAAATCTATTAATCTGGTTATTATTATGCCCTGCCAGCTGCTAACTCCCAGCAATTTAGGATATTGCTAAATCCTGCTGCTTTACACACCCTCTGGACTCATTTGTCTTGTTGTTGACCACTTCTTCTAAAGGTGCTGGCTTCTTTCCCACTCCTCCCTGTTTGAGTGGCCTCTCATCCACAAACAGTCTTCCTTACTATTCTACTTGCTAGTACAAGGTTATATTTTGACTTTTTAAGAACTGCTGCTGCTTTTACATTGTGAATTAACATTTGAAAATCTGCAGAGCAGCTGTCATTCATGTAATGTCTCTATGTTGATTTTGTAATTAATTTTCTCTTGTGATATCCAGCACACCTCCAACATAATGCAGAGTCTATGGCAAAGTGCATAGACAGTGTATCTGCCCATGTGTCAGCAAGGAGACTTTCTCTTCCTCTATTCATACAAGATTTTCTGGCAGTTTTTCAACACTTACTAATTGTACAGTTAAACTTTTACTGCCTATTATATGAGAGGGACGAAAGAGGTACCCCAAGACGTGGAGTAGGAAAGAGAAGTTCCTGGAGCTGTGGGAGTGGTTTTACTGTCTTGCTCTCTTTATGGTCTGCAGTTTGACTGCACATGCTGGTGGAATTCAGCAGGTGACCTCAGCTGGGATGTGTCTGCTTATGGTACCCTCCTTCTGGCACAAAAATACATGATCGTATTTTTCCTTCTCTCTTCTGTTTTTAACTTGAAGATGTTAAACTAATTCCAATTGCTTTGGACAAGGTACAGTATTTTGTGTCAGAGGGGGATGCAAGAAAGGAAAGACTATATTGACATTTAGTATGTCATTGGTGATAAAGACCTCTGGCACATGCCACTTGACCTGCAGCTGTGTTTTGGATGCCAGTGGCTGTGGGATGGGAGATATGGCAGGAGCACTTGGTCAGGATCTGACTCTTCCTCTTTCTAGGGGGTGTCTGTATGTGCCTGTTTATTCTTTGGATAGTTATATAAAGGCAGTTGTGCAAGACACGGAGCATTAGAGCCTCTTCTGCTTGTTTTCTGCCTCTTCTTTGTAGGGTTTTCAGACTAGTCTTTTGATATAAAACCACTTGGATACTTTAGAAAAAAATCCTACAAGAAAATCTCTGATTTTTCTCAAGGCCTCTGTGACATTTCAGGTTATTCTATCTTGGAACTAATGCCCTATCTTCCGAGGATTCTTCAACCACATCCATTATTGTCCATCACGTAGCACTAACCCTACATCTTACCTGCCTTCGTTCTCATGCTGTCACAAACAACTTTTGAGGAAAAAAACCTAGTGAATTTCTTAAACACTCTGGTAATTTTATCCAGTTTTCATCTAATGAGTTTCTCCCTTTTTTCCACTTTAAAGCCTTTTACAATGATAAAGGTGATCATGCTTAGTTCTCTACTCAACAGTGACCAGATTTTTTCCAAATCTTACTGAACGACTCAAATATTTTTTTCCTCAGAACAATACAGCAATAAATCTTTTACTTCAGCACCTACCAGATGAAAATCTCATTGTACTTGAATGAAATAACAAAAGGTCCCTGCGTGATAGGTCCGTGTTTTTCTTCTGTCAGAGTCTGGAGACAGGCAAACAGGATACAGGAGGCTTCTGTTGCCTGTGATGAGCAATTAAGCTGTTGGCCTGCTCATGAGAGCAAAGGCTGTCTGACCAGTTTAGTTCTTCCCCAGCAGCCTTCCAAGGAACATTGCTGGTTCAAGCTGGGGACATGGAGGGGCCGCAGCTGCAAGATGTGGCTGGAAATCATCTGGCTGAGCTGCACACCTCCAAGCCAAAGCAACCTTTTCTCTACACCTGCAAAAGGCCTCTGGTTGGCCTTCACGAGCCCTTTTGGCCAGGACAAGGGGGAGGAGAGAAACTGATGTGCTCTACAGCAGATCATCCCCTACTTTTATGGGTCACTCTTAACCTTTGTGTACTTGGAACGTGTAAGGGTGTGTGTTGGGCTTTGTGTAACCTGGGTCACGTCATCTGGCAAGTAAACAGCTGAGCTGAGCATTCGGGCCTTTTGCAACTCAGTCCTGTGCTGTAATTGCTGTTCATCACCATGCCTTTCATTACTGGCCAAATCTGTAGCTTAAATCCCTGTTATTTCTGACTCAATTTTAATAACTTCATGTTTCTCAGTGAGTGTGAATCCCGGGCCTCGCAGAGACTTTGAGGCTCTTGCAACAGTCATCCTAAAGCCTAAAATGATTATCCTCTATGCTAAAAGTAGATGTTTTTAATCATATATTGAGCAATGTGCCTGAGTTCTCCACATTCATGCTGAGTCCTACATATGGGTATAATGCTGCTCCCCATAGTAACTCCAGGACAGTGGTGGTCTGGGCCCTGGCAAAAGTCCTTGGAAAACAGCAGGTTCAGGAACTTGTCTTTTCCATCTGTCCTCTCTCACACATACTAATAGCATTATAGCTTCTGCCTAGGTTTCTTTTGAAGTATTAAAACCTGGATGTTTTGTGGGGTTACTTTTTTTTCCTCATTGCTGAGATAATTCATAGGAGTAGAAATGCAAATAAGAACCCGTCAGGAATTAAGTAAACCTCTCTATTGCTTTATTTAATAGAAATTGTTAAGGACCAGGGGCTGTTTCCGGTACAGTGAGACTCTTGTGGGCTTACTTTTTCTTTTTTAAAGAAAATGGCATGTAATTAGAGTTTTGTTCACTGAAAATGTAACTTCAACATGATTAATTCAGGGAGTTAATCTTACTGTAATTAAAATGTACTGGATTTTTTTTTTAATCCAAAGTAATTTTGTAATTAATAGCATTGACCTCTGGGTATGTACAGGTTAAATGAAGGAGAAAAGTACCATAATCCTTGTAAAGAAACTAAGAAGTAAGGATGCATTACAGGAAGAAACAGTAACTCTTGTGCTGGCAGAAACTCTCAGGGAAAGGGCTGGTTTTGTAACCCCTGGCAGAAGGAAAACTCCAGCTCAGGAGCTTTTAGAGAACTCGAACCATCTCTGGATATTTCAGCTGCATGAGGGGCTGGCATTTATCCATTTGTTAAAAGATTTTACAGATGTCAGCTAGGCAGACTGTTGTTTTAGGCAGCCAGGAAATGACCTGTATGAAGCAGGCAGTTAAAAAAGAAAGATGTGAGTGTGCTACGCTTCTCTGTGACAGCTGAGGGGCTGTAATTCTAAAAGTTAAGCTTATCCTGTTAAAGTTAAGCAGATCATCCCATCTGGTGTTTGTATATGATACTGCTGAATTCTTGCTAAATCCTTTGAAAGTTGTCGTAAGTGTAACTTTAAGGTGGATGAAATCTAAAGAAAGCTGGATGATGTCACAGTGTTTTGATGAAATCTCTCTGCAAGGACAGAGATGCACTATGTCTGCAAGTATTGTAGTGTACTCAGGGTGTAGGGAAAGTTGCACTAGGATACTACTGGTCTATGACTAGACTTGACACATTTTAACAAGAATATTGAAAATATTGCTCTCTATGTATAAATGCACACCAATGTTCAGGAAACAGGGAAAATGTAGCATTTTTTTATAAGTGGGCTAAAATAGCCTTAAACAAGGGTAGATTCAATATTAAATTAATCACTGCCACTTTAGACATTCTTATTTTTATTTTGTTCCATTAAGTACCTAGAGACGATGAAGGTAGGTTGTGTTAAGGAGTGCAATGTGCACTTTTTTGGTGACTGAAATGAGCTGTAACACCTAAGAATAAATAATAACTAGCTGAAGATGGAAGAAAGTCTGAATTTTAACAGAAAGGCAGATCATAAACATAGTGAAGACCACCAAATTACTGCAAGGAAGTTATGTGTCTATTCAGAATTAAAATTTTTTGGGAAATATAGCATAAGTGAAAATATAGCATAAAACTGTCCTCTGCAAGTTGATTTGCATCTTATCAGTGGTAAACCTAAGAATTACATTCATTGGGTAATGGTCAGGAAGTGTTTATAAGCCACAATTTAAACAGAGGGGATGTGTTTCTCTCATGTGTTTTCTGGGAATGTTTTGAAACATTTGTTTTAAGTCATGTTAAAGTAGAAGAGATGTTTTGCTGTATGCTTTTTGCTGTTTTGCATGCTTATCTCAGATAGTGAATTCTTTGATACCAGTAGCAATTATCTGCTCCAGAAGGTGGGAAGAGAGGGTAGGATGTCCTTGTCATATTTAGAGTGCACCTCAGGGTTATCATACCTTCCTTCATCAATAGCTTGCTCATAAAAAAGCTGCTGCTGGTGAGAGCCTCAAGGCCATTAACAGTTCTGTCATATGGAGTCCATAAAGCAGTGTCACTTGCTTTAACTGACAGACTTGCTAAGTTTGGTGGTGTGACACAGTCTTCAGTGTGATGCTTTCATACTCTGTCATGTTGCAGCATTTAAGCTGAACTAACTGTCCAATTTTTGTATCATTTTTGCCTTTTTTTGTTACAGGGGAGAAATAAATGATCCAAGTTAAAATTTAAAATTCCTGTTTAAAGTATTTCCAGAAGTACAGAATACTAATTTGCTAACAGGAAAGTCTAACTAAATGATTTCCTGCCAAGCAGGTAGCAAATTTTCCGCCTTGATTCAGTAATCCAAGGTAAACAAGGTGTGTGCTACTCCACCTGCATGAAATCAATGGCTTTAGCAAATGCACCATCAAGAGTCGGTCCTGCTCTCTGTATCAGCTGTGAGGGTGCTCCCAGCCTTCAGTAGCTGCTTTTCTAGACAGCTTCAAATACTGCTTGCTCCTGCTGCAAGGCTTAACTTGGCTGAAGTGTGTCTGTTTGATCACTAGCTGTGTGCCCCAATTGTTTTTTTGTTGCTGGGCCTTTGTTCCAGAATTTAAATTGTTTCTCTAAATAAAGGGTCCCCCCGCCAAGTCAGGATCAGCACACCATGGCAGCAGCTGCCAGAGCTTGGCTTATTATCAGTGCTCTTACCTGTAATCTGTATTTTCATAATGATGGCAGCAAATTAGTTATAGAGACATCCTATTAAATAGCTTGAGAAAGTCCTTGCTGTGGGCTTTAACTCAGAAACCATAATGATACGGTTTTGCTTTAATGAGCATTTTTTAAGTATGTTATGAAGACAGCAATAAATTAAGATTTGTTAGTTTGTTAGTTTACAATTTACTTTTATTAGCCATTAATTTTTATTAACTTATTTTGTGCACTTACATAATGCTTACAAAGCATTATGTTCAAAATGCATTTTGAGCAATTTAGACAGTATTGTTAGTACAGAATTGTTAAGCAGTCTGGATTCATCAAGATATAAAATGTGTGATGGAGTTGTTTTGGTTTTTTGGCTGGTTTTTGTTCATGATTTGGTTTGGGTTTATTTTTTCTTTACACATTTTAATATGAAACTTGCTCTTAATTCCTAATTGGAATTCCTAACGGGAGCCTATGGTAGCGTTTTCTTCCAACTGTATGAAAGAAGTAACAACCCATTTGTGTCTTCTCTATCTGGTGGGATTCCATCCACATCAGGGGGCCCTGTTTGTCACCAGAGTTTGGTATCGCTGAAGTTCAAAGAAAAATGCAGTTAATCAAATCTCAGACCCCTGACTTAGAACTATTGTGTCTGATTTCCATCAGTATTTATGGTTATGCCATTTCAGTGGCATAGTGTTTCTTGCAGCTATTGCACATTTCCCCAATATTCAGTTACTGCAGTGACACTGAAGGTCAGCAGATAAGCTTTCACTTATGTTCTCTAAATTGAGAAAACAAATAAGAGAAAGGATTTCTCTCACTGGCATTGGAAAATGAAAGAATACAGTGAATTAATTGTGTTATTATTATTTTATAACCTTAATCATGGTATTTGTCTTTCATTAATTTCTGTTGAGATCCTTGTGGCTATGGTTTTGTAGATACAGGCAATGTAGTTTAAATAGCCAGAAGTTGGTGTCTCCTTGTGTTATGGCCCTGTGATTGGGATGCAGGAACAGGAGTTAAGCTGTCAGGCGAGATTTAAATGACAGATTTGCTGCATATTTTCAATTCTCTCCTAAATGTTGTGCAAGGTTCTTACAATTACAAAAGGAGGCAAAATCCAACATGAGCATTTTTTTAAGTCTTGCTGGACTTCAAAAATATAATGTTCAAGTAAGTGAATGAGTATGCAGAAATGTATTTTTCTTCTGATTT
The DNA here is from genome assembly GCA_013400215.1 of Cisticola juncidis. NCBI lineage: Eukaryota > Metazoa > Chordata > Aves > Passeriformes > Cisticolidae > Cisticola > Cisticola juncidis. The sequence continues at coordinate 628,215 of VXBR01006543.1, forward strand.
TCAGTTCCCTCTGTTTGCAATGTTTCAGAATACATGTAGACATTTATTGGCTTTTATTATTCTGTTGTTGGAGATTTTCTGGGGGGAGAGGAGGCTGTGGGACTTTTGGGTTCTTTTCCCTCCAGAATTTACTTATAACATGACATTCCAGCTATGCATAACAGCAACTCTGAAATTCCAGAGAGATTGGAGAGTTAAGCCATGGCCCACATAAACAAACATGCTGCCTCTTCAGTTTCATGGCTATAAGTCATTTTGTCAGTTGTCTTATTTGCTATCTGAAATCTCTTGCTCTTTATAGCATTTGATGCCAGAAAAAGGGCGGATATTCATGGCCAGAAATTGAAGTTGACAAAGTTTGTAAAGAAGGAGTGACAGAAGCCAGAATAAGGCATTATAATGTGCTGTATTTGTCAATACTGCATTTAAAAGAAATGTTTTTGCAGCCTGGTGACATGGATGATAAATGAGTGCTTGCTGCGTTGTACCATTGTACTGCAGGATCTTGATGAACTGACACATCGTTGGGAATTTGTATCCTTGGGGCAAGCTGCTAAGGAAAACAAAGTGGTTGAATGAAAGTGCTCTAGACAGTCAAAGCTTTTCATAGGTAATTTGAAGGTATCTTAAAAGTGCTGACAAAACCAAAACGATAAAGTGACTGCAGTGTCTCAGCATTTGCATTTGAGGGGTGTATCTAAAAAGAGTTATTTCCAAGAGTGTCTGAAGGTGGGACTAATTACTGCTGTTACGCTAAATGATTTCATCATGGAAAAGGTATTCACAGCCAAGTAATTGGAAGAATTATCTCCTGCACACAGGAGATAACCTGTACTAGGAAGCTGCAATGAGTAATGGTAGAGTGCTGTTGGAGTCCAGCAACAGTCCACCTGATCTTCTGTCTCCTCTTTAGCAATGAGATGTAACTGGTATGAGGTCCCTTGGTTGACATGTAGTAGGAGGCATTTTTTCTTCACTACACCAATTTAATTTTTTTTAATTAACATTTTCAGAATTATGATAATTCTGGTATAGCAAGGAACACCATCACCTGTAGAAGTATCTTAATTAATTTAATCAGCATATGCTCATTGACCTGTACCATTTTGGAAAAAATCCCAACTTGATTATCAAGTGGTTTCCTCAGAGTTAAACAGAACAGGCTTGCCTGAGTTACTGCCAGTGGCTTTTTTACTGGAAAGGTCTTTTGGAAGAGATTTAGAGTGTGTTTCTCTAATGGTAACAAGGGAGTATATCTTCTGCATTTCTGAAGGTTCATGTGAGACAGCGTGAAGTTGCTCAAGATTCAAGTTGGTATTGCATTGAGGTTCCAGTTCAGGGTGCTTTTGTGTTATGATGCCTTGTTGAGAAGAGCACTGTTTTCTCTGTTGAGAAGAATATTTTCTATAAAATTTTGTAACTAAATGAAAACAAATGAGAAAACATTATCAGAGGGAATTTGAAAGCTTTTTTTCTGTCTTCTGATTTAGTAAAATAGAAGAGTTTTGACTGGAGATTTTACAGCTTCTCTCCAAATCTCTAATGCTTATCTGTTTGAACTACAGGGTCAATACCTACCTGCAGCTATTTTGATTTGGTTTGGTTTGGTTTGGTTTTTTGTTTGCTTCTTTGCAGTGCCTCCAGCAGCACTCCAGATATACAGCTTACATCAGAAATAAAAATCATCCCCTTGCTTGTGGCTGGTTAGAGAGTCATTGTAGCTTTGTCTCATGAGAATATTGGTCACCTTCTTGTATCAAAAAAGACAAACTCTAAATCTGTCATGTCAACTTTTACCAGAGGAAAACATGAATAGAAATGTTTTTACTGTAGTAAATACTGAGGTGTACAGACCTTGACTGATGTTAGCACTTTCAGGGATAATAAATGCATTAACACTTCTTCATTGTCACTAGCAAAACATACCTGCCGAGGCACATCTCAGCTTGTGAGCTGCAGAGTGCCTTTACTGGGAGGATTAAGTACATTCAGTGTGGGGAGACTTACACTGGTAGCCACAACTTTTTCCATCAGATGTGTAGATCTGCTTTCTCTTTCTTCCTTTGTTTCACAGGGATAAAGAAAAAAAGAATACTATAAAATACAGGAAGCTTAAAGTTACAAAAACTCTGTCAACTCTTCTCTGTTAAAAAATGGACTTGAAAGCTTCTTCCTGGTTGTGTCATGTATACCCACTTAAACCAGATTTTACCCAAAGGAAGTCTTTGTGTATTTGTGTTACTTATTGAAATGCCTGAGAACTGTCTGAATACAACTTCATTGTGGTTTTTCACGAATAGACTGTTACTTGATGGCAGTGAATTTGCAACTTCTTTGTGTATTTTTATGTACCCATTGCTGAAATTCAAAATTATCTTTACTTTTCTGTAAGAAGTAGCTGTAATAGTTTGGGAAAATAGAAGTATTTTTCTTAATTATTAAGGTTGTTGCCTCTGATTTTTATTAGCTCAGGCTGCATTAGTGGAAAAAATCCTTAGAAACCATAAAATGAAATAAAACCTCTTAGTATTTATTGCTGTAATTTATTGGAACTGAAATGATAATACACTTGGGCTTGGCAATTCAAATGCAGAGCAAATATTTTATTTCAGCTTGCAATTCAGGTATAGGCCAAATTACAGAGCATAAAGATGTTGAAGCACAGTGAAATTGATAATTTTAGGCTAAATTTTGTGCTTGTTTGTTTGTTGGTTTCTCTGTTTCAAGTGAGACTTGTAAAGAGAAATTTAAAGAAAAACCCAACTGCAGTGGGTTTGGAGAAAGCCTTATGAAGCAAAAAGGAAGAAGAGAACATTTCTCCTCAATGGAAATACATACAGCAAGCAGAAATTTAATGAGACTGATGCCATGGTTAGTTATTTATGACTTGTTTGATACAAAACAATTCTTTCAAAAAGATTGTTCACAAAGCAAGCTTCCCTGTAGGTCAGAGGCCCACCCTTGCTGACAATTGCAGAATTGTAAGAGTTTATGCCCTTGTGAATTGGCTCCAAAGCAAAAAAAAAAAAAAAAAAAAAAAAAAAAACCAACCAAAAAATTTACACTTTTAAATGTTACAGTCCAGAAGGTGTAATAAGCTTTTAACCAAAAAATTCCAATTTAAAAATAGATATGTGCCTAAAAAAGACTTCCTTCCAAGCTTCATTATTGCCAACAACTTCCACAAATTCTCTACACCTTACTAACACGCACCAATATTTATTTCCTTTTAAATTACCTGGCACATCTTTACAGGTATATACTTCTGCTGGCTCTCTGTTCTTTTCCTATAATTTATCTTTCATCACCTGATGATGTAGCTTTGCATCTTTGCCTGACACTTGCAAGAATTGTTGCCAGATGCTCCTTCCTGTTGGGATACGTTTCTTAGTTCCTAGGAATTGCATGACTGCAATGATTTGTGATCTCTAATATTCACCTGTGTTGTAAAGACTCTCCAAGCTCATCAGCTGATTGAAGAGATAGTCCTTTCCCTTCCCCAGTCAGAGGATAGTGGCTGAGGTGAAACCAAGTCAGATGCTTGCTCCCACCCAGAGCAAGCCTTTGTTCTGAAGCACCCTCTTATGTCATCCCCAGTTTTACACAGGGATGCTGAAGCAATGGTTTGTTGGGTTTTTTCCTTAGTAGTACCATTAGATATGGATCTAGAAATGAGGTGGAAGAAATGTAGGAATGCATTTCTAACAGCAGAAAACTAATGCAACCTGAAGAAAAATCTGGGAGATGGTATCTTCAACCCACATGTGGTACAATTAGTAGTCTTGTTGAACACCTAGTTATTCTGCAGAGTAATTGCTTTTTCTGATAGAGCTTGGTGAGGAGAAATGGGAATTTCTAGTCATGCAATCAGCTCAACATCCAGGTTGGGGTTTTTTTCCCCCAAGTTACAGTTTCCATCCTTAAGGCATTCACCCCTGTTTCCTCAAAATTAGCATGTTGGTGTTAAGGAGTTAATTAGAATTTGTTCACAGATGCTAATGATGTATCTAGTGTGTTTTACTTAACCTTAGTAGTTTGTTTTGGAGAAGAAAAATTACTTTTAGACTTTACTGCTATATCACCTTCTCATGAATAAAATAGAAATACAATTTCTGTCACCCCAAAACTGAACTAGATTCCATAGTAATCCATGGATTCAGACATGGATTTCAAAAATGCTGTCTTTAGTTTGGAAGAAGTTTCATTAGGAGAAGTATAGTCTACTGCTTAGAAAAGAAGACAGGAGGTGCTATAACCAAAAGACAATAGAGGAAAAATACTCCCTTGATCTGTTTACTTTATTTGCCAGTACTTCTTATGTCATGGTGTTTCACCATTTCTCATGGAGTAAGACAGCTTCCTCTACTGTTTGCAGAATAAACATTTCTGCTTCCTATTGATCTGGGAAAGGTCTTGGCAATCCCTTTTTTCCCCTTTTGGTATTTTCTTTCAAATAATAAAAAAAAGGCTGAGAGACAGAGACCTTTCTGCAGCCTTTCTAGAGCAGGTCATGTAAGCTTTCCTTTGTTTTGCAAAACACAGAGCCATAACCATGAAGTTACACATCAGTTAGCTTTGCAATGCTTTTTTCTCCTTTTCTTTACACTTCTCTACCCTCTCAGGAGTTTGTACCAAATAATGCCTTTCACAGAAGGGTTTGAGTTGAAAGGAACCTTAAGGATCACCTGGTTTGATGCCCCCTGCCATGGGCAGGGATACCTTCCACTGTACCAGGTTGCTCAAAAACCTTTTGTTTGCTCTCTTAGCATCTCTCCCTTTATGCTTTTAGTGAGTAGTCTGGTTTTGAGTTTGAGACAGGGTTTCAAACATTTTGCAGAAAAAGCTGACTGAGTTCTGTGGGTTTGAGAGTTCTCTCTCCACTACAGGGTTTTCTACTCTTGATCCAAAACATACTTTGAAGATAGCTCTGCAGAATTTAGAAGTCAGCATTTATAATCTTTTCACACAAATTTCTATGCTTGACAATATTTTCTTCCAGCCTTTGAATATCCCTGAATAGAGATACCTGTTGCCCAGTAAAGCTTTTTTCTTCATTAATTTTAAATCCTTGTTTTTCTTCACAGGAGTAGAAATTTTTGCTTCTGTTTTCTTTATATGAATGAGGTTTAGATTTTTTTTTCCTCTGCTTTTCACCTTAACCCATTTTGTAGTAGTCAGCTGGCTCATTTAGTTAAACTTCATTCATCAAAAACTGATTAGCTTTCATGTAAATTACAACTTTAAGAGAACAGAGAGAAATAACCTCCCTGAACTACACTTTTCTTTGAGTAAATGTATTTTAAATGCTTGGATATGGAAATATATATTGTACTCAGTACTTTAGTCTCTGTTTCTGCCCTAGTCAGACAGTCAGATGCTGGGTGGTCTGGATGTAAAAATTGTTTCTGTGTGCAGATGCCAGGAGTCATTACATTCAGGAGTATAGGTTGGACTCAGTTTCATGGGTGAAAATGTCATAGACATTTTAGTGGACTTCTCTCCTGTTTTTGTTTGTTTTAAATACAATTGCTCGAATCTCAGTTCAACCAGAACACGACAAGAGTCATGACTTGAAATGACACAGTTTTTGCTAAAGATGCTCAGCCTTTATAAAGTTTAAAGAACAAGTTCCATGGTGAGTGATTAGAGCTTTAGCTAGAAATCTCTGTCCCATGGCACACTGGTTAGATATTATCGGAAAGACTTATTTGTTTGTTTGTCTGTACAAATATGTGTTTTCAGACTGAACTAACTAGCACCTCATTATAAGAACAAAAGGAAATGTAATTTTCTTTGATATCATCAAAATCAAATAACCCTTGCAGCAAAAGAAACGTAATTACTCAAACGTCTTTAATCCACAGTTTTTGCTACAACTTGTTTTAGTTTCATGCTGTAGATCTAAGCTGATCTTTTGTTCTTCCACTGTTGGCTGCAGACATTTGTATGTATGTTGCTTTTCTTAATGAATTTAGCAATCCAGAAATGTCTCTTCTTTCCTTGAACTCCCTTTGTCCAGTTACTCCCAGAAGGAAGATCATTGATAGAACCGTAACATTCAGAAATTTGAGTCTCCACTTTCTTCATGTTTATCAAATTTGATTCCCCTTACTTTAAAGATAAATGATTCTAATTTACAAATGATGGTTCTGGTGGTTTTAAGGATAAAGCTAGGCAATGACAGGATGACAGTGACAGTTGCTGTGCTTAAATTTGTTCAGTCTTTTAATGCATTAAATACTGCATTAATTTGAAATTTACTTGAAATTTATTTGGACTTTTTAAATTGGTGATATATAAAATGAATATTTAGCATTTTGAGAATGATGATAACTAAAAATTATTGCTGGAACAGCGTTGAGATGCTACCAGCACCATCAACAAAAACTCCTTGCCTTTTACTTTAAACTGCATATGCTATCTAGTGTAAATCCACGTTGTTTACTTTGGAAGTGCCTTTTAGATACAATTAGGTCTCTTCACAAAGTTTTAGGTTTTTTGTGAAAAGAAGTTGTTTTCCATCTAGAAAAGATAAGCACTTTCTGGGGAGAAAAGAGAAAAGGGCAGAAAGGCAGGTAGCTGTGCTGAGACATGAGCACACTGGTGGAGTTGGCAAATTTAATGTGACGTGGTAAATGAGTTCAAAAATTGAGTAGATGAAATTATTTTGGGAAATCCTTTGCTGTGTCAGGCTCTATTTTGGTTTTCTTTATAAACAGTTCTTTGACTCTAGATTTCAAACTCAACTTACATCCTGAGATCATTCAAAGACCTGAACCTCCAGCACACATTACTTCATCCTGCAGCTGAATACATTACAATGAAATGGTTGAAAATTAAAATTTTGCAAAGTTTAATTCAAACATAAAAAGATAATTAAACAGGAGCAGAAACAAAACAACTTTACTTTTCCCGTTTCTCATGTAACCTATTTGCTTATTCAGGACTTTTAAAAGGAAAAATAGGCCTATGCAGTTGTGCAGGTGATCCATTAGAGGGCAATGTAATATTGCACTGGAAAGAAGATGAGACAACAGAGACCAGGGGATATACACAGGCATAAGTTTGATAAGGTTCAACTTAGTCTTCTGTTTAAAATTAAATTTAAAAAAAAATGTAATTGCAGGGTGTATGTTAGCTCAGTTGTAGAAAGAAGAAAATAATTTTCTTGATATTGCTAGGCTATTTTCCTAGATGTAGTGGATTTGTTGTTATAATAGAACTTCCTTAAACTCTTTCTAGTTAGAGGAGTTGCCAAAGGATTTAATAAATAAAATTCCATCAACTTTGCTTGTCAAATTTCTCAGGCAAGAATTTTGTAACCTTTTTGAGGAAAAACGAAGACTATAAGTTCTCTTTAAATAAGTAACTTCAGGTAAAAGTTCTACTGGAATTGGAGCACTTAATATGTGTTTTTAATAGCTCAGACATGTATGACCTCTATTCTTTCAGATTTTTGAAAGGTAGTAAATCATAAAATGTCAGAATTATGTTTCCAGTTTTGAGATTTAAATAAAATATTGTCCCATAAACACACTGCTATAAATGTAGTGTCACTGTCTGCACTGTAGATGGAAATGGTTTCTAAACTTCACACATTTTGATCTCTCTGTAATCTCCTGATAACCACTTGTAAGTGTGTGGTATGCCAGCAAAAACACTGCTTTATATTTTCCCTTTTAGCATGTGTTAGCAGCACTGATGAAAACAGAACACTGATTTGGATCAACTTTTGGGTTGACACAAAATGGTACCTCTTATGCTGATATGACATGTGTCTCATTACATATGTCTTATGAGATAGTCTCATGAACTTTGTTTCCTATTTTCATTTTGCTATTAAGGACCTGTATGTATGTTTGATAGGAACAGTGATTAACTTGATTGAAGTCAGTGGATTGGGGCAATTCCTATGCAGGTTCAAAAGTGCAGATGTGATTATCTGACTTCAAAGGCAGTTCTGGAGAAGTTTAGGTTGATAAATTCCCTAAGTGTGAATGTGAAATTTAAAAAGATTTACAAGGCATCTATTACAAGGGAGCAGGCATAGACAGGGACAGTGTTGTAATGATAATTGTATCATTTCATATTTCAAGGAAACTTTTTTTGTTGTATATTAATAAATTCAATTTAAGTCCTAGGCTTAAATGCATTATTTTCCATTTGGTAATTCAGTAAAAATAATCTACCAATGCCAACAAATTTAAACTTTTTCTTATTAAATTTTCCTTTGCAAATATGAAACAAACTGGTAATAATGGTTATTATAAACCTAAGTATGCATATATGTATGTTTGTTTCTTTGTAAGCAAGTGGTACTCATTCCCTGTGGAGTGGCACTGCAGAGCTTTATTTTTCTCTGAAGTACTGAAATAGAACATCCATCCATGCTTGAATCATCCAGTGTTTATTAGTTGTACACAGATGAGGAACTTTCAGACATGTTCCTTTTTGTTTTTTAACTGCCTTTGTTTTCCCAGATCTGCACAGAGACAATACATATAAATAGTCCCAAAGCTATTAACTTTCTCATCAGTGCTGTTTATGTCAGTGGCCTCTGATTAGTGCTGGTTCCATTATGAAAATGTTTGTATGTATTTCCCAGAGGGTTTACATAGTCTAGAAAGAAATATGCAGCTCTAGTGTTACCTTGTGAATATGGCTAAACATGACAGCTAAAGGGAAAGAGTGGTTTTGGGTTTTTTTCTCAATTTTACACACACATACCCCCACACCCTCTGCCGGACTGCTGCACAGGAGTGTTTTCTGTCATGAGAAACGTGAAGCAAATGCTTTCTCTGTGGGTGAACCAGCTGTCTGACAGTGTCACACTCTTTGCTTCTTGTGGGTTTAGGAGAGGGACTGCTCCCAGAAACATAAGTAGGAGAGCAGAGCTCTGATTCTCAGGGTGGATGGTCTGCTGCAAAGGGTGATTTTTGTGCAGTTTTTCCTTTTAAATAGATGAAACACAAAAAAATATCAGTTTTGAACATTCAGTTGGCTGTTCAGAAAAGATCCATTAACAGGGTATTTTGCTTTAGATTTTTATTTGCCTAGAGGTTTTTTACGAGATATGACCAGCTTGTTTGTATGTGATACACAGAATTTCATCTCAACAAAATAAACATTAATAACCTACTCAGCTTTTACAGTGGAAAACGCTGTTGTTGGTGAGCTGTCAGAGGTTTCTATTATGATTGATGAGCTGGATTTAAGTATCTGAAAGTTAAAGAACTGCTTTGTAAAATGTGTCAGTCGTTTTGTTTTATGTCCCCTTTACATTTTCATGAGTCCAGGCAATGCAGAGTTGTGAGCAGTGTTTAGAGGCTGCTGGTGACAGTGAACTTTGCAGAGCACAGGACTGATCCCACTGCTGCCTGCCCTGAGCGAGGCTCCAGCACTGCCCTCTGACACAAGCTGGAGAGGAGCACAGGTAGAGCCGGTAACTCAGAGCCTGAAGGTAGATCTGCTTCACTGTCATTCAGTAGTTAGTGATTACCCCATGAGACTGATGATGCCATGAGGGTGCCATAGCTTCTGGTTCCAAGGGTGGTGTGCTACTGGGGCCACCCTTGGGAATGGTTTTCTGAATAAGTGACTTTTCCAGCTGAGGAGAAGTGACGGGTGGAGAGAAGTCTGTGGTGAATGACTGGCTCAGGCTCAGACTGGGTATTTGTTTTAGACAACTATGGTGGTACTTGCTGCTTACAAGCCTTGGGAAAAAAAATATGAAGTATGATATAAAAGCTGTAGCATACAGAAAACAACTGAGTTCTTCAGGAGGACACAACCAGCTTATTATTTAAACTGAGATAAATGTAGCATACACATAGCAGACTTTTTTCCCCTGTTCATTTAGTCATTCTCTTTTCCCCCATCCTTTTTCCTCAAAACTAGGGGAGGAGGGAAGGCAGTTCTTATGAAATGCACTCATCCTTGGTAGTAAGCTTGATTTTCCAATGCTTTCATCCTCCTGGGGATTATGGAGCAACAGAATGCAAATTTGATAGTTGAGCAGTCTTCTGTAAGAAATTACCTGTTCACACCATTGCTTTGCTTGGAGGACTCCACAATGCCACAAATGGAAAATGCATCTAGAAGGGTACAGTTGTTCATATTTCTGGTTCCTTGGTCTACAGTTAACAGAACTGATTGTGCAGCAAATGGTGATATTCAATTTAAAAGTCACTACTGACTAACTGTATAGACACTGTCAATATAGTAGGACGTAGAAGATGCTTCTGTAACTACAGAGACACACATTTCACAGGTATGCTTATTTCCTTCTGTTTGATGGTCGAAAGTGATTAAAATTACTCAGGATAATGTTCTCAGGATAGTGATTGGTTAAGGATTATACTCTTTAGGTAATCTGTTGCTGTAAAACTTACGTCCTGGTCACATTGATAAGGTGTCTATTTAATCTAAATTTTAAAATGATTACAACCAATTCAAGTTTGAGAAAGAGCTACTACAGCTACACTAACAGCATTGAAGGAGGCTGGAACTACAAATTTTTGGTGCTGTACAGGCTGTCTTCTACAAGACAGATTGCACTTGCAAGGGATCAAACTCTTGAAGGTCTTCTGAAAATTGTAAAATTTACACACCATGTAAGTTGTTAATGCTGTCCATGTGGTCTCTGCCAATGTCAAGTTTCATAAACATTTCTATTGTAATTCTAAGACTGAAAAAAACCCTAGAAGTGCATTTGATCTTTAAGCATGGCTTCAGGGGAGGAAGTGCTGCTTAAAGCATTTCTTCTTGAAGGACCTGCAGCAGAGATTGTGGGTTTGTAGCAGTTGTGGCTTGGTGACAGCCCAGTGTGTGCTCCTGAACCTGTTCTCCCTTCTGCTGCATGTCCTGCTGGATGGGCATATGTGATATCCTGTGTGTTCATTGGGAAGCCTGAGCTATGTAGTGCAGGTCCTCCTCCTGTGAGACCTCAGAGCTAGGTAGTGCACATCATAAACTATTTAGTTTTAGAGTGATCTGTATCTTAGGGAAGAAAAGCAAGTACTTGAATATCTGTTAATTCTTTCCTTGAAACCTACCCATTTCAGGCTTTTTGTTCTCGTTTCTGTAGGTATGCATTGGCCCTACTTTCCTATATATGGTCATTGTGGGCATGGAATGAATGCAACTCATGATCATCTGGCTGATGCAAATCTTTTTTAAAAAAGGAAATTGTTTGGCAATTGTGTAATGTACTGCAGATGAACAGTAAGCAGGGCAGAGAGGTAAATACGTAAATATGTCTAAATATCTGTCTAAGAAACAAAATACCAAGATTCTGTAAAAGATTTTTATCCTTTTTCTCTTAGTCTTTTTTTTTTCCCCCCCTTGGGTAGTTTAAAAGGTTTCCAGCTGTTTCACTGTTCAGAGCTTCTACTTATTTGTTTGCAGAAATCTGCTTGTGTCTGAAGTCTTCTTGGTAAGATGTAATGACATAAAAACTTATCTAAAACTAACTTTTTACTGTTTGTCAAGTCAGCATCATTTAGTCATTAGCTTGTCTTACAAATAATTCATTCATGTTAATATTCAACTGTATACAGCAGTATGTTAATTTTCATATAATTTGCATTAGCATATCTAAAGGAAGGCAAGATGCAGATTAAAATGAAAGACTCTAAACAAGTATTGCAATCTGTTTTGACACAAGGTATTAACTGCATTATCAAGAGTGGTGTGGCAGTACTGATTGAGCTTACCCAACATTACTTTGCCCTTTGCCAATGAAATTTGGGGTCACTCTATCCTCTGTGTGCTGCAGAGAAAAGTGTACAATGTTAAGACAGATCAAGCAAGTGGAGTGCTGAGTCTGTGAAAAAGATGGTAATATATAGCTGGTCCTTTCTTAACAGTGGTAGGAAAATTGCCAAGCTTCTAGGAAGTTTACATCGTGGCTTATATTTTGGTTGTCTCAGTTGAACAAATTCATGAATTATAAGCATTTTTCTCTGATGTACTTTTGCTGTCCTCTTTAATCATGAATTTGGTATTTTACACAGCCAAAGGGAATGTTTGTGATCTATGAGTCTATAGAAGTTAATAATTATCATTAATGAATATCATTAAAGGTCTTTTTTTTTCCTAACATATGTTGAATGTCATTCTCCCCTGCTTCCATGATAACTATACTGAGTCTTTTAAACCTTTGCTTCAGTCAGTGGTTACACTTTCAGTTAACAAAATGAGACCTCTGGCAATCATGCAGTAACACTAATTTACCTGGTTCTTGGGTGAAGCCACCTCTAAAGAGCTGGAACACTGTAAATGCCTTCATTGTGCTTCTAAGTGATTTCTCCTCTCAAAAATGTAAAGGCTTTTCAACCTGTGGTTTGTTTGTAGGGTTTGGTATTTATAGTATGCCCTCTTTAACTCTTTGCTTCCTTTTTGTCATTCCAAATCAGCATCTCTTTTTCCATATTCTCCATTTGATTCCAAATGCCAGTTGTGATTCATCCTTTTCACAAACTGCAGCCTGGAACCCAGATCTAGGCTTACCTGCCTTTGCTGTTGTGATTAATGAACATTCATCAGAGGTGACACAATCAGCTGGCATGCAGGTCAGGTGAAGTTGAAGAAAAGGAAGATCCCCTCTGTCTTTTTTAATTGCACTGGAAACAAATTGAGATAAAATACTCTGAGCCAATTTTTGCAGCCTGTTGTATTAGATGAGTGTCTATGATGCACTAACATTTATCAGTTCATGTTGCTGAGAAGAAATAAAAGTATGTTTGAAAGGTAATTTTAGGAACTTGATCGGCTGCATGTCTGTTTTTGCTGGCAACTGGGAGGTTGAAGATGAAATGAGTTCTGTTCAAATATTAGTGTACATAATGGTGGGGCAAAACCATAAGCTGATTTCTTTTTAAGAAGGCTCCACTGGGCTTACCTTTCCTCTCATGACTGATATTAAGCATGGATTGATGAAATACTTATGGCAACATTGTTCTGGGATTTTGCAGGCTGAAGGTCATCTTAGTCTAAAGACTACATGCATTATGATTTTTACAGCTGAGCTTTGTCTGTGCGGTTCTTCCAGCTAAGAATTTAAGCTCATTATTTTGCAGTAAGATTGTTTGCTTTCTGACACTGTAACCTGATTTACAATGTGTGCTATTAGTAGTCTGTTCCTTCTTAATGAATATAATCAGGCTGAAGACACATGAAACACAATTGACAAATGCTGGGTATTGATTTTAAGCCTGGCCTGATTGACATACTAGAAGAATAGCCAATTTGCCAATAATAGGCTATTTGTCTAGCAAAATAAATGTTAAATCTGGAGAACTATTTGAAAGTGCATTAAGGGGTCACTGTTCTAAGTGCCTCTTGAAGAAGATCACTTACAAAAATCTATGCAACCCCTTATCACTCATAGGCAGATCTCCAAACATGTAAAGGAACTGTTACAATGCATGGAATGAAAGCAAGTATAGAAGAAAGCATATGTCCATCCTGGGAACAGGAGTTATTGAATTCTGGCATCATCCTCTTGGACATACTTACTTCACTTCCACTGCCCAAAATTCACTTTCAGTATCCAAAATTTGTTTGATACAAAAAAATTTCTAATTAGCTGCTGAATTTTGTTGTACACTTGGAAGTTCACATATATACAATGTATTAGAGTGTCACTGTGGGAAATATGTGTGCATAGTGGTCTTTGGATTATTTCTTACTTGTAAAAGGTCCTGTTTGCAGTTCAAAGGACAGGACATTTGAATAATTTTAAACCAGTCACTCAGTGAAAGTGTGATACTCTCCTCTTTTTTGTGTGGTCATTTTAGTTTCAAAAATTTATGAGATCGGTTTATCTTGAGTAGCACTGCTCACCCAAATGAGCAAAGTTGCAATTATTTTCTGGTCCGCTTTTCTACTGAACATATTTGCAGATTGCATTTCTTCATCATTTTAAGCTTCACCTGTAAAGTTGCCCTTTTTTCCCTGTAATGTGTTTATCTATAGGTGCTTTATTTTCCTTTTTTTTTCCCTTTTTCTTGGTAACCTGTTACTGCCTTCAGCTGGCAGCTCTTTTAAGTGTGGTTTGAAGTAACTGAAACACACAACTGCTTAGCCCAACTTCAGCATATTCCCTTTGAAATCCATTTAAACTGTTTACTTGCACTTAGAGTTTTGTGTATGTTGAAGCTTGGCACTTAAGCAGCCTTTCCCTTAAGCCATCAAGTGAGAGGGAATCTGCCATTAGATGTCTATCTGCACAGATTCAGTGTAAAACTGAACGAGGGATTGTAATGGTGATTAGCTCAGCAGCTTTCTCTGGACCACAGGCATCATTCCCAGTGTCCTGGCTGGCTTCCAGCTCAAGCAGTTGTGGTCTGCTCAGCTACTTATTTCCACTGGATCCAGTATTTGAGTCCACTTTGCTTTTTATGCTGTTATTGTGTTATTCCCCAGTGCAAGCTAAACTGTTTTTTCCCTTAGCTGGCAGCCTTTCTGGGTGGATATGAAGTAATCACTATGAATAAATGTGTTTATAGTAGGCTTGTTAAGTGGCTGAGGTTCCTTGCTAGTCAGGTTATTTGTAATGTATTATGTTTATAGGCATTATTTCCCCTTGTGGGTTAATCTAGGAATGTGCATATTTACAGGCATAGCCCATAATATTTAATGGTGCATTTTTCTGAATAGACTAGCATTTTAAGAAGTATTAGAAATAACAGGGCTATTTTGACACCATGCCTTCACTGATGTAGGCAGAAAGATTTGTGTGCCTATTAGAGTTTTTTATTGAGTTAGAAGGAACCTATGTGTATGCTCAATCAGTCAGCTGAGAACTCTGGTGTCACCTTGCTCCTTAAATGACATGTTGCGTTCTTCATTGATTATAAATTGTCCAATTTATAATCAGTGTTGCTGCTGCAGTGGGGTAAGGTTTGTGTGTGTGTTTTGTTTGGTGTTAAACTTTTTTTTGTAATCGAGAAAGTGCTGAGCAAACAATTTTTAATAGAGCTGCATGTAGAGATAGTGTGTGTTTTTTAATATTGCAATTTTAGGAAGAGTTTGTTAAATAGAACTGCATATATTTGCTCTGTGTTCTCTGCTTGACCCAACCCAGCTTTCTGATTGCAAAGTCCTCCTGGACAAGTAGGTTGCACATTGGTGTGCCCTTTTCTCCCTGGGTTGCCCGGTTGCTCCTCATGCTCCGTGCCTCTCAGGGCAGTAAGCCAGGCTTGCCTACACACAGGCAGATGTGTAACCCCACCTCAGTGCTGTAATGCCTGTGAATATCCCAGAGCTTTTTCCACACAGTTATTTCAGGGTGGTATGTGCGTTAGCTAATGTGGTATGTGGCCAGCTAAGTTACAGCTGTCTTCAGTGCAGCCTGGAAGCAGCTATTCTCTGCTGGTTTGCAGACCTGCAGCACTGAGTGAGTCCTCAGCCATCCAGGGCTCCATGCCTGTAGCTGCGCATTTGGCTGGAGTAAGCTAGGGTGGCCCTTTGCTCTTTGTGTCAGCTTTGAGGGTCACAAGCTAGAAATGAAGCTCTTTGAGATGATTACAGCTAAAGATATTGTAACCTGGCTGGTATGGAGTTGGGTAGCTGTAATGGAGCTGCCTGGCTCCTGACAATACAAGTAATCTTTAGGTACTGATACCTTCAGTATTTCAAAGATATTTTCTAGTCTTGTTTCCAAGACTTCTTGCAGGGGTGGGGGCGGTTCCTCTCCTTCCTTTTCTGTAGTTTTCTCAGACGTTTTCACTTGAAATTTACTTGAAAAGAACTAAAATGCCCAGATTCTTGTGAAACCTCTTGAATCCAGCATCTGGGTTTTTAACTGAAACAAAATGCACTCCCTTGCACCCCAAAATACCAAAACACTTGGAATAAGTTTCTAAAAATAAGGAAACTGTTCACAGTTATGAAGTGGGAGTTTATCATCAAATCTTTCTAGATTACTGGAATTTTGAAGTGTTTCTTTTATTATTTAAGTAATCAACAAATTCAGTTCTGCAAGAACTCATATGTCTGTTAAAATTAACAGTGTTGATATTACTAGACGAAAACATGGTATTGTACAAAATAATGCATACCTGGAGTAGATCCTGACAAACAAATATACCTTCAGAGTACATACATAGTATATATTTCACAAATAATCTGTGTGATGTGCAGAATGATTTGCACATTTTTCATCACATTTTTTGGCAGGTTTAAAAGTTTGTAATTATGTATGTAGTGATAAAGGTATTGTAGAGCTGCAGCAAGCCATGTACTCCCAGCAGATGGCAGGATATCCCAGTTTATCCCATCCAGCCACATACTGGGTGCAGCCCAGGCTGCCTTCTGTGCATTTATGCTTTTGATATAGTCCCTGATTTATTGTAGTATACTTCCAATTTGAGCAGATGCCTTTAAGGCCATGGAGTATTCCTGTTTGTTGCTTCTATGAAGCTTTTATGAAGAGTGACCTTATTTGGGAATATTCTGAGAGACAGACCTTTGTGCCAGGTTGAGGTGAGGCTTTTGGGAGCAGATGGTGCCCTTCAGTGGAGGTAGGGTACTCTGTGCAGGTGGGTGGTCACAGACTTGCCAGGGCCATCTGAGCTGTGCCAGGTTGCAGAGGATGGTTGTGAGGTGAAAGGGATCCTGGTTCTCCAGATGCTGCTGAGACTTTCAAAGAGCTGAAGGTCACACCATGTGGCAGGGCTGTGTCCATGCCCAGTGCTGGGCAGGCAGTGCTAGTTAAAAGAAATCCATTTCCCCTGTAATGATTTAAGCAACTGGCTGAGCTCAAGGTAAAAATTCAGGGAGAGAGCATGCTTTTTTACAAAGACCGTTGTGTAAAAGGTGAGTATAGTTAGATATTTTAGCCTGCTGCTGGGATTTACAGCAAACAGCCCTTCATCTGCTCCAGAGCCAATTATGTTAATGGTCTTGTAGATCTGAAAGCCATGGCCGTGTGTCAGGCATGGGGCTCTCACACAGAGTGTGTGTGTGCAGATAAAAGGGTGCCTGCCATACGGGATGTGCCTGCACAGATTAAAGCCACACGCTTTCTGTTGCCTTTCTGCTGTGATCACTCAGCAAATGTTAGTAACATTTTAATGAATATTAGTAACATTTTAATGGAGTAGCAGAGAACTGAACTGCAATGGTATTGAGAGTAGTTGTTTCAAGTTGAAATGAAAAGAGAATATTATAAAGGGTAGCAAAGAGTACGATTTAAGCCTTCCAAAAGGGAGTATAGCTTATGAACTGCAGGTGTTTAAAAAAACTGGGATTTTTAGAGTTAAGAGTTTAGATGATTATGCTCATGTCTGTTCTATGTCTTATGATATTAACCAATAGTTTTAGAAAAATCTCACAGCTCTCAGGGTACCCTAGTATCTTTAGGGCTATCCCTGTTACCTACACTCTGCAGAAGGCACTAACATCAATGGATGGTGCTAACATAAGGCTGAGACTCATGTATAACAATTAAATACAGGCAAATAATTCAACTTACATCTATCTATCAATATAGACAATACATTCAAAGATAACTGAGCGTGTTTGATTGCAGTGTTGTATTTTCATATTTTATAACATTTTCAGTGAGATGGTTTTATTATCAGGACTGATGAGAGTGATGGACAGTGCCCTCTGTGCTACGTGCTCATATTACCTGCAGCTAAGGGAGGAAGAAATGGAAGTCAGCCAGACAGAGAAGCTGAAATAACCTTGTTTTAGCCCCAGCTGCAGCTCTAGTTGTGTTACTCAGTAGCATCTGAATTAGACTTGTTAGAAATTAAACTCATCTTGATCTAGGAAGTGAAATATATCTTGGGGAGCCACTCAGCTGGCAGAAATCTGCCTTTGAAGCGAAAACTGAATACCCCTTTCTACTTTTGATAGCTTTTTTTAATCCTTTGTATTGTTCTGTTCCTCAGCACTCCTCAGTTCTGTTGGCACTGATTTTTACTTAGCCTTCTCTAAATATTAAACCACAAAAAATTAATGAAGTGGAGAGGTAGCTGTGAGTGGGAGCAACCTTTGCAGCCCTTTAGTTTCATCGCTGTTGAGGTGAACATGTCAACAGCTGTCAGCAATAATGCTTATTTCTCCTACAGCAATGTGATGGATTGATATGTATACCAAAATATGTTAGAAATTGAAATAAAATATGCATTTTTTTATAATTTATCAGCATTATAGTGGCACCAAAAAGCCAGTCTTATGAATAATACAGAGATCTGCAGCAGGCATTATGTACTGTAGGTAATAAATGCAACATCTCCCCTAGTCTACCAGGAGAGTTGTAAAGCAGAACGCATTAGTTCTGCTATGTGATAATAAATCACTTTAGTTTGTCAGAAGGCTCTGGCTAACTTTTACTCCTGAGGTATGAAAGAGTGTGGTGCCATACGGCTCTGGATGGTTTCTGAAGTGTTTAGGCTGGCTCTGAATCTCCTGGGTAATGTTCAGAGTGAGCGATATGGTTAGATAACAAGTGGCAGTATTTCTCAGGTATCGATGTTGTGATGGCTCCCGTTGTTTTATTGCCTGGAGTGGCTGATTTTGTCCTAATTGGAACCGTAGCTCTTCTCTGATGTTTTGTGTCTCTATTTGCAACGTGGTCTCCGTGTCTCTCTGAAGGGTGTGTGAGAACGCTGAGTGACAGACTGCTCTGCTCCTTGGGCATCTTTTGGAGGGGGCAAATGTCAATTACCCTTTTCATTTTACATGCCTAAGCATTGTTGTAGGTACTCCTAGTAAAAAGCTAAATTTCCCTATGCTTGCATGCCTATCAGATGATCATTTCTGCAAACAGCCCAGATGATGGCAACACAGAGTAGTAGAAGCAGACCTGGGCTGATTATGCAAGATTAGAGGAAAAACTACTTGTGTAAACTTCACTAAAATATGTGAGTTATCTCGAGTTCATTAATTTCAGTTTAATTTTCAGAGCATTATGTGTTGTGGTGTTCTTAGGAAAGATAGTCTTTCTAATCCATGCTTTCATAATTTGCACAATTCATTATTTAGATTTAAAATGATGGATTCTTCCATTTTCTAGCCAAGAAATAACAACAGAAGATATAGCAAAATGTTATTAAAAAGTTTTATCAGCTGAACAAAATATGCTACAGTGTGTGTATAGCATGTTACAAGGCATTATTAAAAAAAATCTAAACTGCCTAATATTATATGGAATGTGATTGTAATCTCTGCTATTTTGTATGCTTCCTACTTGAAGAAACATGTATTAATTAGTGGCTGTTCTTTTTTGTTGTATTTACAAAGCCTAAATAAACTTTATTGTCCCAAGTGATTAGAAGACCAGTCCTGTATTTCTGGCTATACCTTACAATATTTGTGAAGGGGTTGGTAAGATGTGAATTCTGAAACACCTCAAATGAAGTTCCTATTGCATAGGAGCAGCCCACCAGCTGCTGCAGATACTCACATCTGCCACTGGTACTCAGACCACAGCCTCCTTTCCCTTTTCTTGCTGTCGGCGAGAGGGAGTGATGTTGCCCTGGTTTTTCTGAGGTTTTTTAAAGCCTTCTACTTGTTCATAGGATGGAGTCAGCTCTTTAGTTTCTGTACCATATTAAGGGTCAGTTTTTCACTTTCTCACACTTTGGAACATAAACAACCTTTCTTGTTTCACTGTCCTTTGTTTACATATTTCTAGTCTGAAAATAATGGTTGACAGCTGGTCTGGCCAGTGGGGTGAAGGGGTAGTAACCCCAGAAGCCAATCCACAACCAACCCACAAATGTATGAAAATGAAAGAAATAAACAGGCTAGCCCTCTTTTTGGGGAGCAGCTTTTCACTGCAGATCTCCTGTCTCCATGTTGTTGTTTTTCGTGCCTTCCAACAGAGTGAGATCTTCCAGTGTGCTCCAGCAATGGTGTTGCTGGGTTTCCAGAGTCACCTTTTCCATTCTTCTTCATCCTTGCATGGGTGTTTTCGTGGAATGTGGCTCTCCATTGCATAGTTTGCTTTGAATACCTTGGTATAAAGCCCAGAGTAAATTGTTCTTTACCCACCATTGCTGCTGCTGTATGCCTAGGGTTCTGCTGGGAAGGCAGGGGTACCTGGCACCTGCGGGGTGGTCAGTGGCACTTCAGGGGGAACTGGCTGTTTGTTTGGCCCTGTGGGTGGTGCCCCACACAAACTGTCACTGCTCAGGTGTCAGTGGAGGTAACAGAGTTTCTGCATGGGCTGCACAGAATGTCAGTTCTTTTTACCGTCTGTAGAAAGGTGGGAGGAGCAGGAAGCTCCCTGTGTTTGCACAGAGACTTTATGGCTCTTTTTGCCTTGCCCATGGTACTCCAGATGTTTCCCTGATCCAGGATACAACACTGTTCTTGGAGTACTCCTCAGTGCCAGTGGCCTCCAGGTCCACAGGAGTAGCTTGGCTCTGTAGTCCATGGAGAGCAGCATCTCAGTCTTTTCTGTGAGTTGGTAAAATTGAACCCACAATTCTGTATTCTGGCCTGTTGACTGAAGTTACATTGCCTCAGCTGAAGTTTTCCCTGGCAGATTTTGCAGCTCTTGAATTACATCCATTCAGAATAATTATTCTGTGCTTTCAGGGCCCTGAATGGTGTAATTAGGCTCGTATTTATGGTAACTGATTTGTACCTTCCATCTTCAAATAATGTAGTGACTTTTTTACTCTGGAATTGTTCACTGAAAGTATTGTGTACTTTAAAGAATGACAGTATCTTTAAAAATATTCTTCTGCAAATTACTCAGTGTTGTGACTAATATTCTTTCTCTTGCTAAGAAGTAAAATAATAATGAGTAGTTCCATTACTGTGTTTAACAAACAGCAGTGTGCCTTTTCTTACAGAAAAGCAAACAAAATAAGGTACCTTTTGGGGCTTTATTTTGTTTTAAATCAGTGGTGTGCTATAACTCTTACTTTGCCTTTCAGCCTTTTAAGTTCTGATAGTGAGTTCTTTTTTCTGTGTTTTTCTCACCTTGACCACATCACTGGCTAATATCACAGACCTGTATTGCAATTTTATTTGAGGAGTCTAATGATTTACCTGAAGTTATTTCTATGTGGTTGGTGTAATTTTCAGAGGAAACTCTTACAGAATCAGTGAAACATTGTAGCCTGTCTTGTCTGATACTGGAAATTAAGAATTTGCTGAACAAGCTTTGTTACTTCTTGCTGTTTGGAGCTTCCCCTGAAAATAGAGAGGAGCTAAGAGGAGCTGATGTGCTGAAAAATTGAATGGTATTGCAAATTTTAATGATTATGTCAATAACTGTCAATCATAATTTCCCTTTACTTGGGGAGATATCCCCAAGCCATTGACTTTCTGAACAATCCTCTGTTTAATTTTGATTTATCATCGTTATAAACAAACACTAATTTCCTTGTTAACTGGATCTGGGAATTGATGCAACCAAGCTGTATTTGGTTTGGTTAAAAGAATCGGGGACCATGTCCCAGTCTCTTCCACGCAGAAGTCTGGTATGCATGGTCCAGTGTACTGAGGTGCTTGTTGGCAGAGCCCCTGTGTCTTATGGCAATATTGAGGTCCTGCCTACACCACTTGGTTCACTGCATGATTGCAGCATCACTGAGCCTGCTTTGAACCATTTGTTAACTTCCTTAGAAACTTTGGCCACAATATATTTTGTTTGACAGTTTCTACTTTTACTTTTTGGGATAACATTCCATACTTTCTATATCATCAACACATTGTGAAGTCTTTGGTTATGACTGTGGGCTTTTGGTGAAACAATAATTCATCTTTTAAATCAAGCTGACTTTATCATAGCACATCACAAAGTGTAAGAACTGCTTCATCCCTGACTGAGAGAAGTTGCTTTAGAAATTACAGTAGAATCTGACACAGACTATTTGATCTCATGGCTGAATGTGCTTTCAACAAAATGTGATGTAGCGTGTGTCCTTTGATCTCATTTGTCCTCTTCAAGCACGTTTCTGGAGTGTTTAATGTACAGAATTCATTTTGTACAGAATAATGCAGTGGTGCAGAAATGAAGTCAGTGACATAAGTTTTAATGCTGAAAACTGAAGCTGCAGAGCATTATCACACATGAACAGCTTTATCACAGACAGACCTGTTCTTACAGGTGCTTTGCAAAGCTGTTATTGAGAATAAAACACCCAGAATCTCAAATCAGAGTTTGAGGAGTTTGGCACTTGAATGCATGTGATTTTTTCCTGGTGCCTGTATGGCATTTCAGCTTTTCTTTGTCAGACCATGAATTCTCTACTTGCTATACATAGTCTTCACAAGTGTGAGAAGGAGGGAATAAGCACAAAACCTCCCCCCCGCCCGTGTCTTTCTGTATGTCTTACTAAGACATCTAGTGTATTTGTGTCACTGATGAGATTTTTGATTCCAGGAACTGCATTGGTGCATCAGCTTACAGAAGCTCCCCTGAAAGCAGAAGAAATAACACCTACTCAAATGTTAGAGTATAATAGCCAATCATGAAGTGAATGAAGTGCCTATTTGAAAGTTGAGGAGAAGGGTTCAAAACCAGGTATCCAAATTCATACAGAGTTTCTATGTCCTTTTGTAAGTGGGAGAAGTAACTACAGTTTTACTCACTAGAGGTTTCTGTTCAAGCTGTGTGAGTGGGGAGGCTGGAAAAGAGGCATCGGTCAGGAAGGGGGCTGCAGACAAGGTGCTGGATTACATGATGTAAGGTGAAAGAGAACACGTTTATATCAAAGTGAGGAAGAAAGAAGACCATGAGCAGGTACATAAAGTCAGTAAGGATTAATGAGAAACAAAGGGAACCGAGGAAGGTGCAGAGCCAGAACTCAGGCTGAGCTCCATTGCACCAGGGATTGCTGTAGTCTCCAGCCCAGTGTTGAAGGCAGGTTCAACGCACATAGAGCTTTCTCCATAGCACCCATAGCCAACAAAACCCACTCAGTCTTAGCAAAAAAGTTACTGCAGGCAGAAATAAAACGAACAAATAGAAAGAAAACTCTTCCCATGGCCAGTGATGCAGAACAGAGATGGAGTCCCTGGGTCAGAGCTTCCTGTCTTGGGAAGGGCATGGAACAGGATTTAGAGGCCTTTGCAATAACAAGGGATCATTTTGATTTTGTTCAGAGGCTAACAGCAATTTCAAAGGCACAGCCTAAACTTCTTGGTGCTAATGAAGAAGGTTTCTGCTAGCAGCTGGATGTACCAGCTTACCAGGCCTGAATCTGGATTCTCTGCTCCTTTTCCTCTGTGTCATGTTGTAGCTGAGTTGCATTCCTCCATGATGCCACACAGTCTGACATAATTCCTTGATGATGATGTCATGTCTGGAGTTTTGGAGGTGGACATGCTTCCCATCTTGTGCACCATGATGTGGCAGCACTCCTCCTGGCTTTCTTCCCACTTGGGGTTCTAGAAGAAGTTGCCTTTCCACATGGCTATAACTTGGTAAAAGTTTAATATTTAAACTCCATTTCAGAGTAATTTTGTGGAAATTATTTTATCTATAGAGACTATTGGAAATTATTTCAGAATCATTTCAGAGCACAACAAGAAGGATGAACAGAGAATCTTAATGCTAGAAAATCTGCCTCGCATCTTACCTTTCTCAGCTCAGATGTAAATCTGGGCTTTGACAATGACAAATGCCCACTTCTGACTTCCTGTTATTTATTTTCCTTTGGTCGAAGTTCTCTGTTTTATGACCTACTAGCCCCCTTCCTGCCTTGGAATTTTGCCCTTAAGCTTTCCATACAAGTTAGCTGATATGATTATTTCCATAATAAAAATACCCCAAACTGTGAAACACTCAAGCAAAAATAAAGATACATAACACATGCCCCAACAGTGCTCTTTCATAAACGCTTGCTTTGCACTGGAGTAGGCTGAGAGGATTAATATATTATGTGAGTATAATAAATATTTCCTAACCCCTAAACACTTCTAAATCTTCACCAGGATCTTGGGAAAGATTCTGTATAGCAATATATTATGAGTCAAACTTTTAATATAGAAAGTTGGTAGACTGTTCCCCAAATTACATGTACAGATGTAAGACTTCATTGGGGGCTGTTCCTTCAATGGTATTTGCAAAAAGGTATTTAAAAGTTTATCCTCTTTCAGGTGCAAGTTTACTAATACTTCAACACAGTTTCTTTCATCTGCAAGGCAATTGATAGTTTCTAGCCCACAAAGGGTCTCTTCTAGGTGGCAATGACAGTAGAGAAAAATCAGATCCAAGACGGTTCTTGAAATCCTTGTTTGTTACAATATTTTGGGTTCCAACTCTGAATATGAAAAAAACACTTAATTAGTTTTTTACAAGGTTACATTTGCTCTGCTGTTAGGTTACTGTCTCTTTTCTTTCTAACATATCCAAATTATTTGTGAAAGAGTGAATTAAATCACTACACAATTGGAGTACATATATTTGCATTTCTCTCTGAAGTCAGATGCATTATCTGATGATTTCTTGCTGGTAGGTGAAAGGAGATTGACCTACAGGTGAAAACATAAAAGTCAATTTTGGGTTTGGGTTTGTCAATTCCTGTGCAGATGGAGTTTTCTGGAAAAAGACATAATAATTAGAGTATCTTTATATGTTAACTGCTATAATTCATTCTTCACGTGTTGCTTCATGTTTCCTGTAATGAATCATTAATTACCCCAATCTTCTTTCAAATACATGAGTTTAAAATTTCTTCCATTTCTTTTGGTAAAGCCATTTTAAAGTCTTTGGAATTATTTCAAGATTCATAAAAGTATCATATCAGAAAAAAGGATGCCCTGTGGCTTTATGATTGATTTCTGCAGCCAGATGTGTTCTTTCTTTTTCCTCCTAGTTCTAGTTTCTCTGTGTTCTCTTGCTCTGAGTTCTCCAAGCTGTTTCACAAAGGCAGCACTGCCTTTGTGAAAACACAACGACCCAACAGTCACAGCTGGAATTGTGTGTAAGTAGGGGGTAAAAGGAGTTTCTTAAAGCTTTTCTTAATGTAAGACACTTAAAAATGCAGTAGTATTGTTTAAGTGTATTTTGATAATAGAATTTTCTTAGGCTAAAAAGGCCAGAGTATTATGACCCAAATTTCAGTGTAAGTATGTTTAAAAACTCTGTGCCCAAGGGATTCATTCTTTGTAGTTAAAATCCCCAGTGTGGGGATTTTTAAATGAATGGCAGAAAGCTCTGTTAGAAAAATGACAATGTTCCATTGAAGGTGTGTGACAAGTAGAGACAAGACTAATTTTAATTTCCTATATCCATCTAAATGTATCATTTGACTATTGTTTATATAAGAAATGCCTTTTCCTTTAAGATGTTTTTATATTTTCATGTGGAAAAAAAAAAAGAAGGCTATATATCTTGCTAACTATAGGTATAAGAACATTGATTCTGAAAATCATTTAGTTCTATCTGGTCTTGGTTCCAGTGTGGACGTAGGCTCCTGAAAGGGTTCAAATAAATTGCTCTTATGTTGAAACTTCCCTATTTTCCTATTATCCAAGCCATTCTTCTATTACAAGTGTATTTGAGCTCTTGTGACATTTCAGTATTGCCATGCCTGCAGTATTGGAGTTGTGCTCATAATGGCAGGAGTTCAAAGTTAGAGACTTAATTCTGTAACAAAAAAATCTCTTCTACCAGTGCTCAGCACGGACAGTGAGCTGTCAATTGGTGAATCTATTACCAACACCCACAAGAAAAATCTGGATATTTCTGCTTAGTCTGGTCCATCAGAACCAGTTCATATCAAATGGTTCAATTCTGCAAGGTAGCCAGAGCTTTAAGTGTCCACCTTCTCTGTGCAGAAATGGGGACACATTCTTTGTCTTTAAGGATCTTGGGAGGAGAAGCTTTGCACGCTCAGGTTTCAGCTTCAAAGGGCTAAAGCAAATAACCAGTGAGGTGATTTCTGGGAATGTAAAGAATAAAAAAGCATGCATAGAAGGTCATGGTCTCTGGCATTTTTATTTTTTTTATTTTTAAACTATAACTATTAGCAGTAGTTCTGGTTGTTGTTCTGTTGGACTTGCAACTCAGCTGTGCTTAAGGTCAGCAGTTTTTATTGTTAAAGACCATTTAGGAGCTCTTATTTATTGATATCTTGCATAATTTATGTTTTCTGTCTCCAGATAGGAATACACAATGTAGGAGATTGTGTAGGTTTCTATTGACGTACCGAGTGAGGAAGCTGTGCAGAACAATGGGTTGATATTATATTAGCAAATGTAATGACTGGATTTGTATCTTCCTTTAATCATTGAGCTGTTTGTTGTGACCCACCACTGACCTCTTTAAGAACAATTTCTTTTTCATATACATACATATGGATGGAATAATAGCCTTCCTAGGTAATTATGCCTCACATAGATAGTATCTTTGCCAGGCAGATGTACGAATTGTGACTTGACTCACCAGCTTCCAAATTCAGCAATCAGTTTCTAGTGAAGCTTTAGAATTAAAATGATTCTCTACCTCGAATAGGAGCTCTAGAAAAAATTTAATTAAAATAAAAATCTATTATGCACCCTTTGTGATATGCAGTATTTCTTTGCCTTTGGGAAACACCAAGAGACTTCTAGTTTTCACAGTGATCATCATGATTTCTTTGAAAATCACCCCCTAGAAAGATTTGTTTAGCCAGGTTCCATATTAAGAACATGAGGGGGTGGGAGGGGAAGTTATTAAAAAAAAAAAAAAGTGCAGAACCTATTAGGAGTTCCCATGAGCTCATACCTAATATCAGAAGGTATTTCCAGTAGCCAAAAACTACTGACCGAATAATGCCCCTTTTCCCCTAAGATCCAAAAGGCAATCATATTCACAGTGAGAGATAAAACACAGGATGCTGAACATGGATTTACAGTGGTTTAACTGATCCTGTTTATGTAAACAGGTAAAACTTTGTGCGTGGGGAAAACCTTCCTAAACTGGAACATTTTACTTCATATTTGGAGTACTTTGCCTTTCCATCTGCTCATGTTTAATTTGAAAACTGGTCCCTGGGTGCATTGAGAAATCATTACATTATTATATGCCTTTAGCTTATACTTGCAGTTTCACTGATGCTGATGTTAAGAAGATAAAATTAACACTTTTATTTTTCCCTGTATGTGCTGCTGCTTGGCTAGAATGGATATTTTCAGGGTTGTGCACTATGCAAATGTCTTTGCACCAAACAGTTCACAACTAAAGGAGAGTTGCTCCTGTTTTCATGAAAAGTAGGATCTCTTTGCAACTTATGTACTGCTTGTGATGGTTTGACTGAGGCTGGATGCCAGGTACCAACCAAAAGCAACTCTGTCACTCCCTTCTGCAACTGGGCAGGGGAGAGAAAGCTCAGTGAAAGGCTGATGAGTTGAGATAAGGACAAGGAGACATCACTCACTGATTACTGTCACAGAAACAGACTTGACTTGGGGAAATTAACTGAATGTATTAACAATCAAAATCAGAGCAGGATAATGAGAAGTAAAATAAATCTTAAAAACACCTTTCGTCACCTCTTCCTCTTTCCCAGGCTCTACCTCCTCCCACCCAGTGGGGCAGACAGACAAGGGAAAGGGGGTTACAGCCAGTTTTTCTGCTGCTGCTTCCACCTCAGGGAAAGGAAACCTCACCCTGCTCCAGTGTGGGACCCCTCCCACAGGAGACAGTCCTCCATGGACTTGTCTGGTGTGAGTCCCTCCCAAGGGCTACAATTCATCATTAATTATTCCAATATTGTCCTTCAAGAGCAGCCCACCCCAGTGTGGGTCCCCTACAGGGTCACAAGTCCTAAACCTGTTCCAGCATGGGCTTCTCTCTCTGTGGAGCCACAGATAGTTCCAGGAGCCTGCTTCAGTGCAGGCTTCCCACAGGTCAGCCTCCTTCAGGCTTCCACCAGCTCTGGTGTGGTCTCCTCCACTGACTGCAGGTGGATCTCCTATGGATCTCCGTGGGCTGCAGGGGTGCAGCTGCCTCACTGTGGGCTGCACCATGGGCTGCACCATGGGCTGCATCATGGGCTGCAAGGGAATCTCAGCTCTGTACATCCTCCCCCTCCTTCTCCACTGACCTTGGTCTCTGAAGAGTTGTTCCTCTCACTCTCACTCTCTCACTCTCTCACTCTCACTCTCACTCTCACTCTCACTCTCACTCTCACTCTCACTCTCACTCTCACTCTCACTCTCACTCTCACACCTCTCTTCTCTGGTCAAAATCACTTGTATGAAATAACTTCTTTCCTTCTTAAATCTGTTATTCAGAGGTACAACTGCCATCAGTCATTGGCTCAGCCTTGGCCAGTGGCCAGTGCTGTCTTGGAGCCTCCTGGCATTGGCTCTGCTGGACATAGGGGCAGCTTACAGAAATGTCTCACAGAAGCCATCTCTGTAAGCCCCTGCTTCAAAATCTGACCACGTAAACCCAATTCATGCTATGAGGTGTATAGGGAAAGACAGTGCAGATTCAGTTTTCTTTCTTCAGTTCTTTCAATTTATATTTGTGCTTACACCAGTTCCTTATTAATACTAAAACTGTCACAGTAGTAAAGGTACTATGGTGTATAAATTACTGTATATTAGTGTAGTTTAAATCAAAATGTGAGCAACCTCCAAATTTTGTCTTTGTTTAGCTGAACTGTTTTAAAACTTCACAGTCAGTTAAGTCATACCTCTTGGTTAAATTGGCATTACATTGCATATATAAGAATATTAATGCCTCCTTACAATTTCTTCATAGAACATTAAAGCAGTCAGGATGTTAAGTGTGAAGAGAATGCAGAAGAAAGGTGCAATTATCTTCTCCTGTGAATCTTTTCAGAAAGTAAATCTGACCTTGTGGGTTGACCGTATCTTTATTCTGCAAATTCTATCTGATAACCTGGAGCAAAGGTGGCTGATGATACTGGATATGTGAAGCAAATTGTCTCAGGATCACATCTGCCTTTTGAGGATGATCAGCTTGTTTGACATTGGTTTGTGTGTACTTCACTTGCAGATGCAGTATGCTCACTGAATTTAATCTGAAATTCAGAATTCCTCCTGTCCATGGAATTGTTTGTCACCCTTTCTCTGGAATGTGGCTGTAGATTACTTTAAATTCAGATTTGTGGCTTAATGGAAAATTTGCGCTTTTTAAAGGTTTGCCTTGTAAGGGTGTGACTGTGTATCTATCTGTAGTGCTTATCATGTGGGATTTTCAAATATTATAAAGCCATGATGCATTGCAGAGAACGATCAAAATTACCTGTGTAATTATTCCTTCATGTCTTACAGTTAATGAATTACCATCACATCTGTCAGTACACTTGAAGGAAACCCTTCATTTCTTAATCACAGTTTGTTTTCTATATAATTAATGTTGTTTGCCTCTCTTTTACTGTGTTCTCTACTAAGATAGCAGACAGCTGAGTGTTGCGAGGTCTTGACTTCTGCTGTCTCTGTGCTATCACATCAAATGAAAGCTTTCAAACTCTATATTAATTAAAGCAACTGAAGCTTGAATTGAGTTCAACTCTTGCTAATACCCTGCTAAGTACTTAAGTCAATCTAGAGATTGCTTGGTAAGTCTAATTATACTCTTCGGAATATATGAGACTGAAAGGTCATCTCTTGTTGACTATAGCTAGACAAAGTGACATCAGGAATCTTTACCAGATCTAGTTTATCCTTTGAGGTATTATCAACTATGGTATGATGTTGGATCAGGCCAAGTCATACGCAAAGTTTAACAAAAAAATTAAAGAATGTGAAGATTGCATTAAATGGTAAATGCAAATACTTAAGTGTACATGTGAATATGGCAGAGGATATGCAGCTAGATCAGCTGCATTTTAAGTACATGAACTTACATTCTCATTTTTAAGTTGCATTTTACTCATTATGAAGATAATCTTATTCGATAGGGACCATAGAATGTAATATTGAAATACTATGGGGTGTATTTAAAATGTAAATCCAAAATTTGCCTGTCTGCTTATATCACTGAAGAAGGTGATGGGACTGCAGTTATGCAGCAGAACTGCATAGGCTCACTTGGGTAGCTGTGTTTAAAATGTTAAACTGATTAGTTTTCCAGCAGCCAGCCCATGAAATTGTATGACAAAACCACTTAAAACATTGAAATAGAATCTGCTGCAGTTTTAAAACACAAATAATTTCTTTTTTACATTGGTAAGAAAGGATGTCAGGATGTCTCATTTTGCTATGAGCTTGATTTCAGAATACAGTGTGTGCTTTGATGGGTGAAGCGTGGGTGCAGAGGTGTGCTCATAAAAACCATGTTGAAGACAGGACCTAGTTGAGCTACATGTATGAATAGCATTACTCTTTCTGCTATAATCTCTCCAGCAAAAGTCAGTATGACTTGAAATCTGAGAACAGTGCTCTGTAATAAAATGGATATGACTGAAAACAGAAGCAGGGTAAGAAAGGGACAAAAGCAGGCTAGTTGGATGAAAGCTTTCTAAATTTTACACATGGATTATAAAGCATTTTTCATGGAGAAAAAGAAAAAAAATCCAAATGTGTGTCATAAAATCTCCAGAGAATTACTCCTTAGAATCACCTTCTAAATTATGTTGCATCATATTTCACTGAAGGTAACAATCAGCTAGAGGTTTATTGATTTATTGTCCAATTTCAACTAAGTCAGAAAATAGTGGGATATTGTGGCAGCTGTCATAAATGTATGAAGTCCTTTCCCTCAGTTCCTTGTTTTGTATTAATATTCCATTGTAAAACTACCCTGACAGGGAAAAGCCATCTCCCCCCTTCCCTGTAAAGAAGAATATTCCTCTGGCAGGTGAGAGGCTCTTCACATGTGGCTAGCACAAGGTCAGTTTTCCAAGCTGTTTGTTCAGAGTATAGTTTTATCTATCACAGAACAGATAAACACCCTAGTGTTCTACTGTCAACATATTTATTATCTTAATGCAAGACGTTAACATAGATATTGTCATCTGAAGAACACCCCACAGTGCAATGCATGAATGTTGTGCCATGACATAAATTTTGACATAAATTGACATAAACTTTGACATAAATTTTACGGACGAGTTCCTTCTAGAAGCTTGAATCTGATACCCATAAAAAGAAAACTCTTTTTAAAGTGTATGGTGAGTAGAGAAATGCTGCAAGCTTCATTTAATTTCCTTACTGGCTTTGTACTTATTCTCTGTTGAAGGATTTTTGTGTATTTTCTTTGATTCTGCAGTCAAGTCAATTCATCGCCTCTTAATGCAAACCCACAACTCGCTATCTTCCAGCCAGTTTTAGCATGTTACCACTGTGGTTTCTGCTATTCTCTTGTGCTTAAACAGTGACCCTCTGTAGCTGATATGGAGTACTGAATTAGCAGTAATTTGAAGATGCACATATAAATGGAGCTTCTGTTATCTTCATTGGTTTTTACTGGCTTGTGGAGGGGAGGGAAAGAGAAATAAATAAATAAGGATGATGATGATGCAGCATACTCAATGTAAATGTAAGCCTAATCAAAGAACAGCCATAGATAAATGAGAGTTCTTACTTTTGCAAGATATTAGGTTATGAAATTTGAGAAGAAGCCTCAAGATTTATTCTTATTCAAGTCCCTGCTCTATAGGATGAGACACATGACTCTCCTTAACAGATACTAAGGAGTATGTGAAACCTCCTGTGTTCATATTTTCCCAATATCAATTGACTAAAAAGCACTGGAAAGGGATGTTATTATAGCTGTGGGTTTGTGTTTTGGTTTGTTTTTTTTTTTCCCAGTCCATTCTCACAGAGCAGATTAGGATGATTGCACCTTGCTCTATTCTCAGTGAACACAGAAAACAACTAATGGTCACCTGGCTGTAACAATTTGCCATACTGGAAGGCTATTATTGTCTCTCTTGTTCTTCTGGTAAAATGCTATCACCCCAGGCTTTTTGTGCTGTTGGTGTCTAGTCAACTGTTCCCAATATATTTATGTGCATGTGCATTGTACAGTCCTGATTTTTTAAAGTTGTTCTTAAAATTGCAAAAATTTTGTCAATTTTGTCAGTGACATCTGCAGGATTTATACACATACAAACTATTTTCATCTAAGCCATTCATGAAAATGGCAGGTTTTCCAGGACCTGAGACAAGTCATTGCAGATCTTCTTTATACGTTTTCTCAGCTTGATGGAGAAGAGCTGATAAATCCTTTAAATTGAGTGCAATTCAATCTCAACTATATTTCTTCTGCTTCTGGGAATGTCACATGTGGCAGCATCAACAGCTTTAGTGGCCAGGCTATATCACATCTACTGCCTGTTCCTTATCCTCTACAGCAGTTGGTCTGTCAGAGAAGGAAATGAGATTGGCCTGACTGATTTCTTCTTGGAAACCCCAAATTGTCTGTTCCCTATCACATTATTATCCCTAAGGTCTTTAAAAATTGATTGTTTAATAATTTGTTTTACTGTCTTTCTAGTTATCGAAAGTAGAGGACTGCTTTTCACTCCTTTCTGACTGCTTTTTCCATTTTTAAGGACAGGTGCTGTGCTTAATCTCTTGTCTCTAAATTCTTCATTCTCTCTAAATTCTCAGTGAACTTCAATGGGTTCATTAAATGCTGTACAGTGACCGCCACCAGGCCTGGCCAACCTGAGAACATCTGACTTAACAACATTATTTCACTTTTTTTTTCCCCCTGGTTATATGAAGTCTGTACAGCTGTGTTGATTCTCTTTTCCACTTTTGAACTAGTAATCCACTATTTTGAAAGTGTGATGTGAGGGTGTATTTAAAAAAAAAAAAAAGTATTATAGCCCATTGAAGATGTTTGACTCAGATGCGCAGTGAATTGCTACTGTGATAAAACTAAAACTGACTAAAATCAAACTTTCAAACAAGTTTAGCTTCTGTTGGGCATGGTTTCTTTTGCATGGCTTCACAAGCCAAATTGAGGCATTAGAGCTTTGAAATGTGTTTAAACCAGGCTCTGTGTAAAGTCTCTAAGGCAACAGCCATCTCTGCCAGAGCACTGTAGTTGAGTTAAAAACAAAATGATCTCCAGAGGTGCCGGTGTGTCCCCAGAGGCTGCCTGTGAAGTCTAGATGAGTATGTTTAGGTATCTAAATGATAAAGGTAGCACTGGAGGAATGAAGGTGTTTAGCACAGGTGACATGCTGGTACTGGGTTTTTGGTAGTACATCTGCAATGCCTATTCACTTTTTTACATGTCAATGAACTTTAAAACTTGGTGAGGTTTCTGTGAGCAACGCTGTGATTGTATTAGTGAAGCCAGTATGGCCAAAACCGTATGACATTTATTTTTTGAATACTACATATATAACTTGATTACATATATTGTTACAGGGTACAACTTTGTCAGTTAGCATTTTCTCAGACCATCTCATGCATGAAGTAGGGCTTGGTCCCAGGACGCATGGTGAATAAAGCCATTATTTGGGGGATGGAGTGCATTGTTTGGATCTGAGCTGAGCCATCCATGCTCTTTACAGTGAAGAGGAAATGTGCATCTGGGTTTTTTTTGGGTTTTTTTTGGGTTGGTTTTAATTGTGTTTGGGGTTTTGGGGCTATGTGCATATGTAGGGAGTTTTTTGGTGTTGATTGGGTTGGTTTTGTTCGTTTGGGGTGGGTTTTTTTGTAATGTGTTTCAGAAATAGTGAATTTGGGTCTTAGATCTGACTGCTCTTCATGCACTTCTGTAAACTCTGGCCTTTTACCACTTTTTACAACAAAATAAGTACCTTTTAGATATAAATTATATCCTCATAATGTAGACTGTCAGGTCTGCCTTGTGAAATATCTCTTTAAAAAACTTGATCTGTATAACATGCTAATAGCATGGAACATGGTCACTTACTAAGCATTAGTTATGTTGATATTGTTACTGTCAAGTAGTATAAAGTAGGAAAATACATTAAAGATATTTATTCCTTTGCTCTTCTCCACAGAAAATCAGTTTAAAGCTTTATGTTAAATGAGAAAATAGAATGGAAAGAAAAAGTGGCAATATTTAGTGTAGCACATAAGACCAGTGATCAGCAAAACCTTGTATTAACTTGCTCTTTTTAAGGGTATCTATTCAATCTTTACCAGGCCTTCCAGCCTTGCAGAGAAGGATTGGGCTGGAAGGGAATGTTGCTCCATTTGATGCAGCTATCTACAGAGTGTAAGTACATTATAACTGCATTGATAGTTCCATTATCACAGCACGAGTCTATCAGACTCAGTGAGGTTGCTAAGTAATCAGTCAATTGCAGGTCTTTCGTAAGTAGGGCTCTGGAAAATAAAAGGAATGCTGTATGGGAAAGTATTGCTCTTGGTGTTTATTTCCAGTGGTGGAACTTTATGAAAATACTAGCATATTTTATTCAAAGACAGAAGTGTATGGCAAATCCACACGCACTGTACTGATGCTTTAATGTGAAGCTCTGCCATACTCAATAGCACTAATGCACAAGGTTGTTTGAGAGGCAAAAGAAAAATGGATAAGGAGAAAATAGAGATGCAAATCTGATGGGCTTGAGAGAATGATATCTATCACATTTGAAACAGGTCATCTGTAGCAATAAAGTGCTAGTTTCAAAACTGATACCCTCACAGATATAATGACGGTTCAGAAAATAACCACCATATCAAACAGGAGTCAGATTGTCCATTACTGCAGCAGTGGGATCACTTTACAATTGCCTGTTGCAAGGTGTCATTAAAAAGATTAGTTGAATAGTTGGGCAGTCCGAACACTGATGCCAACATGTGAAAAATGCAATCTAGAGAAATTTTATTTCTCCTAAAGAATTTCTGGTCTTAATATCACCAGGCGTTTGCCGTTTGGAAACTTGGATTTCAAATCTGTCTGGTAAATCTTAATTTCATAAGTTTTTAATAGAAATTTTGAAGTATTCTTTTGTGAAGGACTTGATCATTGAATCTTAAGGCAACAGAAAAACCTGGTAAATCTGTTAGTCCTACTTTTGCTAACCTTAATTTAATCTAAAAAAGTGAAATGTAGACTATAAGAGCTAGTGAAGTGTGAGGAAAAAAAATCAGGAGCTAAAAGAATTGAGAAAGAACAGTCTTAGACAGATATTATACAGAATACTTTCTATTCTATCTAAAAGAACATCTTAAAATAATGTTAGCTTTTTATTTGGTTATATGCACTCATCTATGAGAGCGTAAGACTTGCTAGCAGAGACTACTTAGGGAACAAGGGGACCCAAGAAGTGAGGATTTCTGTGGCCTTGGTCTGCTAAGATACTTGGAGCCTACTCACTTAATGGTCTGTTCAAGCTACAGTAATATCTCTTTATATTGCACATTTACAATGGGTATTCAGCAAATGAGATTGATCATCATAGATTATCTCCACAATGAGGACATGGAGATCACCTTTTCCAGAAGATGTATTAGAGGAGCTAAGTTTATCCTTCTCATTGACCTTTTTAGGGGCACTCAGGAGACAGATCCTCGAAGAGCAGAATTGCTGAGGCAGGTTCCTTCTCCATTGCAGCAGTGCTTGGTGTTGTTTGAGTCTGAGGAACAGGAAGCTGTATTTGCCATTTTTGAAATTAGGTTTATTCCTAGAGTGGGTTATGGGAACAGCTCGTTTGGACATTGAGCTCTTTCTCCTATGTTTCTATAGCATTTGAGTGTGGACATCAGGAGCGGAACTGTAACTCAGATTTTGGATTCAGAACTGCAGTTTTGCCACAACTGCTAGTGCAGACAGTCTTGAGCAGTCTTGGTGCATCTTGATCAAGACAGGCACATGTATGAACAGCTCTGCCTTTTTTCTCTGATATAACCTTCCTGCTGCTGTATCCTTAAGAGATAAAAGTCCCAGGAGATACAGCTGCAGCACACTATGAAGTTGAGGGTACCAGATAGGTGTTTTCTTTCAAGAAGTGCCTCAAGAATCCAAGGTACTTCTGAATCCTGAGCTGCTACCATTGTCCAAGCACAGACTTGTGAAGAACATGAGTGTGGGTAGTAAAGGTGCCTTTTCTGAGTGGACAGCATCTGTGTTTCTGCATTTCTTGACTCTGTCTGTGGATCTTATGGCATATACTGGAACTTGCAAAGAGAACACTGATTTAATAAAAACCAGTAGTGTGATTCTTCCAACTATCCATGAAGGGATACTTAGGGGACTCATATTCTTAGATAAACACCAAATTAAACACAGTACTAAGCTAGAAATAAAGCCCATATAGAACTTGCTACATTTTTGACATAATATTAAAAAAAGGGTAAAAATATCAGTGTGCAGAATTCTTTGTTTTAGCTTCTGTTTACACTTGGGGTTTAATTTAATAGTGTATATCTATTTTTAATACAGCTCTACAATAAAGTTTACTGCTTTAAAAAAGAAAGGAAAAATGCGAAATTAAAAACCGCTGAAGGAATTCATAAAGATAAATGCTGCAATATGGTAGGATTTTCAAGGGAGGTGCGTATAAGGATCAACCTTTACATCCATTTAGAGTTCCGGAGAAATATACATGTCAGACAATATTGTTATTACTACTTCATAAAATTTGGCAGAAACCCTGATGCATGTTTCTTGTATAAAAACACTTCACTGCCCTGCAGTTCAGATCATTCGGCTGCTGTAGAATAAGGAGTTCAAATAATTTGCCTCCTCTTTATTTTATTTGCATCTTTCTTTAGATTCAAGCTGTGCATGTGTGAAAAGAGGAGTTGAAGGGGATGGTGCCACTTTTAAATTCATTAATAAATAATGATGCATTGATGTTTTATGAATAATCTCTCCCAGCAAAGTTTTGGTACAGTATAGGGGAGTTGCATACTCAAGTGTTTTAATCTTAGACAACAAGTTTAGTCACTTCCACTTAAAAGGACTTAAGGATCTGTTGTTCTGAGATTTTCTTTTTTGTGGCAGACTGTGTAAGTTCTAATAGTTTACAACCATATGTTAAAAAAGTGAACAAATTGTACTGCAGCTTTCTCTTCGTGTTCAGCAGCTGTCTTATACTGTTTTGA
Organism: Cisticola juncidis; assembly: GCA_013400215.1. Lineage (NCBI taxonomy): Eukaryota > Metazoa > Chordata > Aves > Passeriformes > Cisticolidae > Cisticola > Cisticola juncidis. The sequence continues at coordinate 665,136 of VXBR01006543.1, forward strand.
TAGCAAATAAGTATCAAACCTAGAAGAGGTATTTTTCCTTGATATTGCTTATGGTAAAAATGGCTTCAGTATGTCAGTCCTTGACCTTGTGGACTTAAATACTTTGAATGTAAATAAGTGTATTATTTCCTTGTACAGTGTCATTTTGAGCTCTATCTGTCCTTGTTCTCACACATTTATTTTATCACAACAGGAGATTATTGTACTTGACAAATTATTTTCTCTACTTTTATGGCCATAACAGTGAAATAAGCAAACTGACATTTGCACTTCTCATTTCTTGCATTCTGAAGTTTGATCCACCCTGCAGACATCTGTCCTTTGGGTTGGGGGAAAGACATTTCAAGACTCAGTTGCCAAAAGTAGACTTGTAAAACTCTTGCAATCAGAAGACAGGGAATTTCCCAATTTATTGTTGATTTTTCTAATTGTGTTGAAAACACAACTAAACACAATAACATAGAAGACATTAAAATATTTAGATATTTAAAACATAAATTTTTTATTGTCAAGGGGAACGCTAAAAGTTACAAATTCACCCTCATCCATCAAAAAGTCTCAAAAAGTCTTGTGGCAATTTCGCTAGTACTGGACGAGTGTTATGAGGAATTTTGCATGAAGGAAAAGAATAGTAAATGAGTTGGCAAAAGTACACCTGGAGATTTTATTTTATCTCTGGAACCTTTTTAGTAGAAAATGTGAAAACTGAGAGTTTAATGAAGATTCACACTTAATTTTTTATTTAAGTCACTACCCAAAATATCCAAGATGCTACTAATTATGACAATGTACACTTGTGGAGAGTATATTTAAACTATGTGCTGTGTTCTTTGCTCTACTTTTTAACACTGGGATAAGACCAGATGTAATAATGACTTACGAGTGATACTCTATTCTCCTGGAAGGTCTCTTTAACCCATCTAGTGCTGTATCCTAGCAGAGGTGAGGAGTAAATTTAGGAAGTGATTGTGACAGTCCTTATTTCATTTGTGGGTGAATGGGTAACTGTAAATCTACATAAAACAATGACAGTGCTACACCAAATCCATTCAGAAATTAGTTTTTACTAATAATATTCAAAATTTACTACCATGTACTCATGGTTGTCTTGTAAAAGGTATATAGACTTAGATATGCATTTGCCAAGGATTATCAACTATACATGATTTAGAGTAGATCACTTACTCCCTGAGCCATTATTTCCTTTAAATAGTTGTAAAATACAAGAAACTGTGTTCATCATGTCATCTTACATATATTTAGGAAACAAAATACATGAATATAAAATATACTGTGTTTAGACTACATGTATGTAAATCATAATAGGTAGAGATTTTTCATTTTAAAGGCTCAGTAATTTAACTTACAGGAAGCAGAGGTGGAACCTTAAATTCAATGGGAATTCCAGTTCTTAAAAAAATTTCTTTACTGCCTCTGGAGCAAAAGAGCAACCTAGTTCTATTTTTAGATTTATGCACAGTAACGATAGAAACACTGGACTATATGTAACCTTCTAGTAGGTTGTTGCCATGAGTGTGTTTAGTAAAAGACATGTAAAATCATGTAAAAAGAGATGAAAGGTATGGTCAGAAATCTTAGCTGAAAGGCATTTTTTAACACTGCATGGGTTCATTTCCTTTACTGTTGCTATCTTGCAGGTACTTAGCATTTATAGACATCATACCCTTGTAATTGAACTTGCATGAATCATTTATTTACTATGCTGCACTTACGGGTAATATATGTCAAGGGAATTCATTTTTTATTATAGCTGATGGAGCCATTATGATGTCATAATATATACAAGGATAGAGATATAGCTTGGACAGAACTTCTGTCTCTTACAACTGTGAAACTCAACACTGTCTATATTTCTATTTTTGAAGCAGATTTGGTGGTGTAGTTTTCTTCTAACCCTTCACAACACCTTTTTGGCAGGATAAAGAACTTATCTTAGATATGGCAGTGGCAGTATCTGCCAGTATTAAAAAGAAAAAAAATCCCTGACAAAATATGGAAATTTGCCAAGGAAGATTGACATATGCTCTTTTCCTTCAGGAGTTTAAATAAGAGCAAGTATCTTTTGAGGTTCAATTCTAAGAACTAACTGTAAGGAAAAATATATAAACATATGCATTATGTTTATTAGAGTAACTGAACTGAATTGCATGATTTCAAGTTTAATATTTTGTTTTTGTTGAAGAGATCACAAAATAGTTCTGTACCCATTTCCAGGCTGGCTGCTGTGCCAGGTCTGGAACAGAGTAAGTGAACCAGTACACAATGCCTATTGAAGCCTCCCCCAGTGAGAGATTCTGAATTCTTGGGGTCTTCATATATTGGAAACTCCAATGCTGAGTGAAGGGGATGAGCAAGTTTCTTTGTGCAAAGAGAAAAACAGAAAGTCATGTTCTATAGGCAAAAAAGCAGCTTGGTGATTAAGTTTAATGAAATAGAAAATGTTCAACAGATCACCTCTATACTTTCACCTCCTGTGCTACTATCAGGCAAAACTGTGATGCGTAATTAGAAAACAGTGAGCAGTTGAGAAAATAAAGAGCTTTTTCAGCCTGTACCTTTAGCTAGAATAGTTCAAATAGAATTTTGTGGTTGTAATGGGCATAGCTTTGTATTTTAAAGCAGACTGCTAGAATGGGAACAAGTTATTTTTATAAGGAAGCCTAGAACAGATTTTTAAAAATAAAGCCAGGCTTTTGCATACATAGTGTCTTCTGATGCTCCTTATGGTCCAAGAGGAATGGGCACATTCAGGGAGAATAAAGGGTTTGGTGCCTTAGAGTAATGTGTTTATGTTAGCTGAATCTCTGAAGAGTCATTTCCCTAAGAACAGCACGTACATCTCTAAGAATGCTTTTGAGAAGCCTATTTTTGAGTTTTGGCTACTCTGTCCAGAGTAGCCCAATGCTGTTTGAGTTGCTTAGTCAGATGCATCCTTTCAGCACTCAAACTAAACTGCCAGAAAAAAAAAAACCAGTTTTCTTTGGTCTTCTAGAGAACTGCATTTCACAGGTTAGGATTAGCTGACTCAAATTTAAAAACACTTTTTCTAGACTAGCATAAAAGAAAATCTAAGTAGGAACTCTTATAAATAATATGATTTGAATAACCCTAGCTTAGAGCTCCATCTCTTTTTAGAGGAAAGATTGGTGCTCTGTTTAGTTATATAGTGGTCTATATTTCAGTAAAATTTAAAGCTTACTAGGAACACGCCTCTAATTTAAAACAGAAAGTCCATATCTGCATTCCCAGGAATCTATGATGTTCATACCAGTGTACAGGTGCTGTGCTGTGTACTATTACAGAAATATAATATCTAGTTCTCTGTGCATATAGTGGTAACATCTTGATGTTTCTTTCAAGTCTGTAGTTGTCTAATATCTATTTTTGTAAAACTTATAATGTTTTCTACTGAACAGGGAAAAAATAATTAAAAGCTATATATGTGTTTAAGAGAGTGTTTTGGAGCAAGTTTAATAGTGAATCTGAACACTGTTTATGGTGATTGTGTAACATTTCAAAAATGCATGTCCTCAGTAACAATAGTAGATTTTGAAGCAGAAACTGAGTCAGACAACGCTTTTGGGAAGTTTGGATGAAAATAACATTTTGATAAAATTCTGTGTATCTGGAGAGAGAGTCTAATAAGAAAGAAATGTCTGGCTTCTTAGATTTGGAAGACATTCTTAGGCTTTTCACTTATTTATTACACTTATTACCAAAGCTTAACTCCAATAAATATGTAGAAATAAAAGAAGGATTTTAGTGCTATTTTTAAAGTGAAAAATCTAAAAAGTCCTCAGTTCTTCTTTTCTTTTTTAAGTAATATGTTAATTAACCTACTAGGTATGCTAATAATTTATGAGAAGTGGAGTAACACATCATCTGAGAAGATGAGGTCAAGTAAGTAATTACTTGATTTCACTAACAATCAAATCAGGTCCATAAGATACCTTATAACCATTATTTATTTCCAAGTCCTGGCTTGATGATTTTTCACTTTTATTTATGACAGCTAACTATGCTAAAAGTTCACTGACAGTGTGTCTAAAGGAAAAATAAAACCCCTTTTTTCTCTAGAGGAAGGCTAAATATCTTCTAAAATTTAAACCAGATCAGTCAGGTGGTTCATCAATAAATACATGCCATCTTCTGCAGTATTGCATGTGACCCACAACTTCAGAAAGCATGAGCTCACTCTGAGGTAGACAAAACTTGTTTGAGTTATGTTCTCTTTTTAAAAGCAAAGACTGTTTCTAATTTATTGAGGCAAGAGATAATTAATTCTCAGATTGAGTACAGGGACCCGAAGAATCTGATTCCATTTTTAGATCCCCAAGTAAGGCTTAAAACTAGAAACTGAGAAAGTAAGAGTGTTTTCGTAAACAAAATCAGACATATTCAAAAGTTCATGGAAAAATGCGTCTGCAGATGGTCTCTATCATGTTAACAAATATTTAAAAAAAAAATAAAAGAATATCTCATTTCATTTTTTTTCTACCCTCTGAGGGGAAATCAGGAGCATCATTTTTCTTTCTCTTGCTTCCTTTCAGTCTATGGAGAACTACAGTCTTCTAGGTGATGACACTGCCAAACTGTGTTTCCACACAGCTGAACATCTTGATTGCAAACACAGTGCAGCTCTTATGACTGAAAACTTCACATTTCTCTTTCCATCTGTCTTGTCTTTTTGCGTGCATCAGTGCCATTGCATACCAAGTTCCTGTAATGGTTTGTTTTATCAGCTTAATGGGACAGGTTGTAGTGCAGACACTCTAAATCTCCAGACTAAAGGTAATTCTCTCCTGCTGCCATTGTTTTCTGTAAGGTAAAAATATACAGAACTAAGAAGCAAAGTCAACTAGCAGATCTATGCTAAACTTGCCGTTCTAATTTCACTTTTATAAGCTTGGAAAAGAACATTTTAGACCTTTTTGGAGACTTTTCTTGTACAGCAACACCTTCCTAACTCTACATTTTCTTTGCAAAACACTAGCTGTATGTTTTCTGTGTCACTCATACATTTTGATGGAACAACTGGATGATGGACAATACAGGGCTCAGGCCAGACTGTACAATCAAGGTCAGTAATTCAAGGAAGTTATTTGCAACATTCCTAGAAAACCTTATAACACAAAATTGTCTTCTGTATGTGGAACCAGATTGTTTAGGTAAGATCAAGGCTCCTTTTTGCCTCTTCTTTTGGAGTCCTTCTTGTTGATGTGAAATGTGGGAATAACAGTGTGCCCCCAAATTTTTCTCTCAGATGAATAACTGACTGTTTGGCAAGTATGAACAATCTTAACATTGTATGCAAAACATCATCATTTCACTCTAATTTGAAAGATGTTTCAAATAGTATGCATACCCTGGATAGTTTAACATGATTCTGAATTGAGCTTTCTGTGTAGGAACCGAAGTTTCATCAGACCTGTGCATGTTAAGTGTATATAAATTCTCCTTGCTCTCCCCCATTTTTAATTAACCATCCAATTGTTTTTAACAGTCAATTCTCTATGTAGTTTATGGTAGTAAATTATATCGGCAGTCATTGTTTTGTTGTGCAATAAGCTATTACTAATTGGCATTTCCTCTTTAATAGACTCTGTTAAGAATTATGTTAAAATAATTGCTGCCAGAAAGCACAGTACAGAACTCTTAATTACTGGCTAACAGTTCTGTCCTTCAGATCCTTCCTCCAAGCTATGCTTTCATAGAGCATGTGCTTTTAATTTGCATTCCGCTCCATAAGACTCAGGAGAATCTATTGTCTATCAAAGCCAAACTCGTAATAACGAAGAATTTGTCACAGCAGATCAGACACCAGGTCTCTGTAGTCTTGTGCCATGCCTCTGGCAGTGGCTATTTCTTGATATTTTAAAAGAAGGTAAATCTCTTCCCAAAAGGCTAATGCATCTTACCCCTTTTTGTGACACTGCACGTTACTTTCTACACCTTGCAATTCATTGTCTCATACCCTGAAGCATAAGATTTGATTACCCTTATTCTCTTACCTGGCATAGCTACAAATGTTATTATCAGTCATAAAATTATGCAGTTCTCTTTAAAAATGTAGCTGTGGTTTTTATCTTGATGACCTGATCTGACAACCAGTTCCATTGACTATGTAAGAGAAATGTTTTTTCTATATTGCTTCTGCATTTGCTGTTCTTTCATTTAAAACTCTTTTTATTTTATGTAATAGAGAAAAGAGTAGAACCTGATCAGATTTTAATATATCCTATCTAATTATTAATATCTGCACAAATTTCCCTCTAAGTATCATATAATATAATCTTGGCTGCTATAAAATTCTGAAATTTTTTAATTGTTTTATTCCCTTCCATGTTTTGGTTCAGCCTTAGAACCAGTCAGTTGTTTTGATGTGATTTTTTTTTGTCCTGAACACACTAATGAACATTCAGATGTACTCAGGTGTATGATCTGAGGCCTACATTTTTAAATTTTATATCCCTCATTTTCCCTCATGATGTGAAGAAATTTAGTAAAAGAAAAAGAATACATAGTAGGTCTTCTGAAGAATTTTGCTTTTAAGTTAATGACTGTGGAATAATTATAGATTTTAAACAGCTAAAATTGAGGGTCTTTCAGTCTTTTCAACATATCTTTAGAGTCTGAGTGATCAGGATATAATACTTTATGGGAATGATACAGACTGTTTACAGACTTTATTTTAAATTTGCATCACCTTGTATATGTTCAAGCTAAATTTAGCCAATCCTTGTGACAGATGATTTCTCTTAGATATTTCTTGGAAAAAGTGTAGTTTCATATATCCAGAGGCAAATGGAATAATTGCATGCTATAGAGTACATGCAACGAACCCCCTTGTCCAGTTGTCATAGAAGCATAGAATATCCTGAGGTGAAAAGGACCCAAATGTTCATGGAGTCCAACTCCTGGCCCTGCACAGGACAATCCCAAGAGTGATGCCATGTTCACAAGAATATCATCCAAACTCTTCCTGAACTCTGGCAGGCTTGGTTCTGTGACCACGTCCCAGGGGATCCTGTTCTAGTGCCCAACCACCCTCTGAGTGAAAAACCTTTTCCTAATATTCAATCTAAACTTCTCCTGGCACAACTTCAGGCTGTTCCCTTAGGTTGTGTCACCAGAGAGGAGATCAGTGCCTGCCCCTTCACTTGCTCTTGTGAGGAAGCTGGAAGCAACTATGATGCTCTAAGTCTTTCCTCAGTCTCCTCCAGGCTGAATAAGCCAGGTGACCTCAGTTGCTCCTCATGTGGCTTCCCTTCTAGACCCTTCACCAGTTCCATGGCCCTCCTTTGGACACTCTCTAAGAGCTTTAAATCTTTCTTGTGTTGTGGCACCCAAACTGCCCCCAGCACTGGAGGTGAGGCTGTCCCAGCTCAGAGCAGAGCAGGACAATCCCCTCCCCTGCCTGGCTGTGATGCTGTGCCTGATGCACCCCAGGACAGGGCTGGCCCTTCTGGCTGCCAGGGCACTGCTGACTCAAATACATCTTTCCTTCAACCAGGACTCCCAGGTGCCTTTCTGCAGCACTGCTTTCCAGCACCTCATTCCCCAGTCTGTACATTCAGGGTTGCCTCATCCCACATGCAGAATCTGGTACTTGTCCTTGTTGAACTTCATGAGGTTGCTGGTTGCCCAGCCCTCTGAATTGCTGATGTCTCTCTGCTGGTTCTCACTGCTTTCACTTTTTTGTTTCAAAAAACTGTTTCACGGTCCTGTAGGGTACACTGAGATCTGTTTCCTCATATTTAGTTTTTTCTAACAAATTTTCCTTTTACCACTTCTAGTGTCATTGAAGGTTTCTTCTAGTATCATCTAGGTTCTTAAGCTACTTGAAAATTGTAAAAATTTCCAGAATTTCCAGTTAAAAACCCAGTAAACTCCCACTATCACTGTTCCTAATTTGTTCAGTCCCATTTCCAAGTCATTAATAAATAGTGTTCATGTCAATAGCAATCCCAGGAGCATTCACTCCTACATTTTCTTCATTTTGAGCCACTTGCCATTAATCATTGTTGCCTATCACTTATAAGTTTTTCAATCAATTCTATGACTCTATCCCTTGCCCCACAGTTATTTACTTTCTTTAAAAGACTCTAATGGAGGGAGTTTATGAAAAGCTCATTGGAAATTCAGGAAAATTAAGTACCTTGGGTCATTTAGTCTGCTACTTCAGGAACTGTTTCCAAAAGAGCTCAGGAAACCGATCTTTTTGTCGTTGCTGCTGCCGAGGGCGGTCTGCAGAGAGCTCGGGCGGTGCCGTGTGCCGCACATCTTCCCCCGGGGCGGCCGGCGCTGTCCGCGGTGCTGCACGGCCCCTCCGCCCTGCCCGGCGAGGACACCGCGCCTCTCCCGCCCCGCCTGCGGGGCCGTGGTCACGCGTGGCCTCCTGCGCCCCTGCTCAGCGCTTCCTGCATCCTTCCTGCACAGAAAGACCAGTCCCGGCTGGCAGAAAGCCGGGTAGCAGCTTGAAGTTCAGCTAATGTGCCCATCAGCAGCAATGAAATTACAGATGAGGTGAGGTTGGATGAAAGCTGTTACCACAGTTATGGAAATAATTTTATCAAATTTTTGTCCATCCAAATACTAAATATAGAATAATTTTTATTATTTAAGTTCTTTATTTTTAAAACATGGCACTGGATTTTACAAAAAAAAAAAAAATCATCTTAATAGAAGTCTTTCTAAATGCAGGTGAATTGATTATTTGGTGATATTTTTCTATGTAAAAGGCCAGCCTCATTGCTGTCTTATCTTTGAATTGGTCTTTCTGCCCAAAGTGATGGCTGGAACAATAGAGATCATTCTGGAGCAGGAACTTCTCTCAGAATCCAGGTTTTATCGCAGTTTTAACTGCCGAAGGCTGCTATTCATACTGTCATTCACTGATGCTACATAATAGATGGTGTCTGCCTTGCACACCATAGATAACTCACCAGATTAGGAGCTGGATTTAATTCCACACACTCAACTGACCCCAAAACCACCCAGCCTCTCCAAATAGAACAAAAAATCCAACAGCAAAAGATAACTGATAATTTGGATTGTCTGAATGTGTGACTTTCTTTTTCACGCTGATTGTCATTGGGAACGTTGGCATACCCACTTTTGATTCAGGCTGTTAAATACTGTTTCTCCATAAAAATTCTGACAATGTAATCTTATCTATCATTTTCCCATAAGCAAGAACTGAACATAACAAGAATCTGTGTGCACTCACACACAGTGATTATTTTATATCAAGAAGTAATTATTCTTGGTTTTATTCCCTTCATGTATGTGAAACATGGCCTAAATTAACAAAATATATGTAGGTATTCATTACAAACAATGCATGGTTTATGATTTTTCATGAGTAGGCCTGTAGAAATAGTCCCAAGGTGGTATCAAGTTTACCACAGGCTTTATGGTATAATGACATGGAAAGTTATATTGACAATAATAACTGCCATTTGATCAGCATCTCACTTAAATGAACAGGAGGCTCTTCTTATTTATACCTTTAAATAAATCATATTTCCTTTATTTTTTTTAATGTTAAAGGATTGGAACAACATGTAAGGGGCAAAAGTCCTTCAGTATGTGATTCAGAGATTCTCCTCTGAGTCACTGGTATTTATTTAATTTTTTGTTTTCATCGGGAACCAAATTGCAAAAGAGCTCCAGGGACACCATTTTGTAAGGCCAAGGAGACAGAATCTTCCTAATACTTTTCCTTGTTCTGGGAATTGAAGTCTAGGATAAGAGGTTACATGTAGTTCTCCATCCAGCTGGGCAGAAGAAGAGGGGCTGTTGTCATATGTAGCCTTTATTTCCTGCACCTGCCTCAATCCACTAGCTAGTGGGTGAAAAGGGAAATACACTGCAGTCTCTATTTAGTTGCAATAAATTACTTCCTTCCGCTGTCACGGTAATGGAAAGAATTCTGTATTTGAATCACAGTTCCTTCCTAGGACTCATCCAGGACTGATGCTATAGGCTGTTTATTGTACTTCTTGAGTAAAAGAGGCTTAAGTTCTCCATTAATTCAGTTTGGAGCTAAAGAATCTACTTTTTCCAGCCATAAAAATGCTGTATATGTACATTATCTAATTAAAGCCTTAATACTTTGTGTGCATTAAAATTATCAGAAATGGGTTTTATATGATACACAATTGGTAAAGGAGCATTTTGGGTAAATATTAGATAATTCTCAATTGATCTTGTCAAGTTATTGTTCCACAGCTAAATAATACAAGTAAATTTTTTCTTTAACTGTCATTTAATTTAACCATGACAGTGGTGTCCTGCTTGGTTGGAATGCTGTGTGACCATTCCTGAACACATGAATATATAATTTTTGTTCTGATAAATGCACATGAGTGTAAATGAACCTGCAGTGGCAATTAGTTCCAGTGTCTCTTTCCCACAGGAATACAAAACTCAGCCTTTCCCAGGGGTTACTCTGAAGCCTGTTGGGGATGGATGGCTTCAGTTCATCCTTTTTTTGCTGAAAAACAAAGAGGAGTTTTCTTTGTATGCTGCTTTGGGCAGCCATGGCTCCCTCTCAGCCCTTCTGTTGCTTTGTCAAAGGCAAATGGAAATCTATTTTCTGTTTCAGGCTACTCTTAAGTACTATTTCCTGGAGTCATATTCTAGGATGTTTTTTCCAAAAATATCACCTCATAGTATTTCTGCAATACTGTCCTGATCAGAAACATAAGGCCACAGTTTGCTTCCTCCTGATATTTTCCTGGCGTTATAGTGGCTTAGAGACAGGGTTGTGGCGGTGCAGGGCTTGTCTGACAAAGAGGATAGTATGGCCCTAAACTTGCCTTGAACTCACAGGTTTTATTTTGTGGGTGTTTACTTGGTAGGGGTTTTAGTGGATTTTTTTTTTTTGGTTTTGGGTTGTGGTATTTTGGGGGATTTTTTTGTTTGTTTGTTAGTTGTTTGTTATGAGGGGGTTTTGCTTGTTTCAGTTTGGTTTTGGAGGGTTTTTTTGTTTGTTTTGTTTTAGTTTGCTTTGGTTTTGGCGGCAGTTTTTTGTTGTTGTTTTTTGGGTTTTTTTTTTTTTTTTTTTTTTTTTTTTTTTTGTGTGTGTGTATCTTACTTGACACCTGTGCCTTACAGTGACTTGTGGATAACAGTGTAAGCAGTGCAAGATGGGTGAAGTCTGCAGAATAGGCATTTAGACTATATTGCAGCATACCCTTCACCTTTGAAAGCCCACAGTTTGATCTAAGAGGCATTCTAGATGTCTGTAAGGCAATCTTACACTGCTGAAGGTGGCAAAATATTTAGCAGAGTGATAACATCAGTGGGCAGCAGTGGGAAGATGACAAGAGTGCTTTGGTAATGACTTGCAACACTTTGCTTATCTGACTTGGGAAGGGATGAAATACCTTCATTACTCCACTGCAGCCATGTCAAGTTGGGATGGCTGAAGATCAAGTAGTCTGGGTGTGTTGTGCTGGAGCATGCAATCAGTATGCAAAGTTCAGTGAGCCTTTTAGTTGTAAATGGCACATTCATTTTTACCTTTGTAATAAAGGTCTTTCTTCAACTTCTCCTTAATTTTTTTTTTTGTTGTTGTTTTCTTCTTTAGGCTTCTCTGTCATTCCTAAACTCTCCCTGATAAATCTGTTTCTACAGAGAGTTCATTCTTTCCAGAGGTGACAGTTCAGGGAGTTGCCCAGTGATCCCACTAATTGTTCCAGCTGATGGTCAACTAGATGCATTTTTTGATTGACAGTGATTTTTAAAATATTTTAATATGAAAACTGTATTTGTTCTACTGTTTTTTGAAAACAATGGTATGTTGTTATAATGTAAGCAGTAAATAGCCTTGTTAAAGAAATGCAACTGGATGTGTTTCTCAAGTGTAACTGCATTTAGTCTAAAAGTATTAAAATACATGTTTCTTTCTCTTCTTTTAATGTGATCAGCAAGTGAAAGAAAGAAAAAATCCCTCTTCTGGATATTAAACTGCTTCCTATTATTCTTTGTTTTTAAACAACTAAAGTTATAACAAAATTATTAACTATATGGTTAAAAAGTCTACTGTGGAGAAGGTATAACAACTTAAAGAAATTTAAAAGGGCCATTCAACCAGGAATCTTACAATCAACTGAACTAACTATGAGGCATTATTATTCAAAATAAATACTTCTATTCTAAGATGAAAAAAAAATATATATAGAAAGAATATATATACACACACAGATACATACATGCGAAGGGTAGTCTCCCTAGGTTCTTCCTTGCTTTAAAAATAGAAGTTGCATTAAAATAAAAATCCAATTCAGAGTATTATCTCCCCAGATGCCTGTGCAGACCACTGGGTTGGCCTGGGAATTTTCTCATTACATGTACTGGAACAGTTAGTCAGTGATTGATGCTGTATTAATTCACAGCACAGACGCTTTGCCTTTGTTACTGAACATTAGACAAATTAGTTCTTACAAATTCACATCCCACCCCCACTGCATCCAAGCTCCCCACTCTGGCTGGTTAGTATTGCTAATAACCTTCATTCAGAGCAAACTGAAGCTTTAGGAAGGAGGAGTTTGCTAAGAGAAGGGGCAGAAAACAGGTAGCAGCCACTGGGATCTAGCAATACAGTCATTTGCTGGCAGAGCTCAGCTCAGTAATGACAAATGATCTTTTCATTGTCAGACCCCCCAAATTAATTTTCCCTCCCACTTCTCATGAGGCCACATTCATCACACAAATTGTGTTAAATGTACTTTTGACAGGACAGAGAAAGATGAGTAGTAAAATAATTTGATTCTAGTCTCTTGTTATCTGGGGAAGTTAACCAATGGAATGATACCTGTTAAGGTAAATATTTCTGTAAATGTTCCTGAGATAAATCTGCATTAAGATTTTTCACAACATTTGGGCAGAGGGTTAAGCACAAATGAATGAGAAAGCAGTGGAAGGAAGGTGGAGTCATTCATATCTTTAGCTGTTCCCACTGACCTCAGAGTTAAGCCCTGCTTTGTACAGAGGGCACTGAAGCTGAAATAGATGTGCACAATTTATGTTTGTAATATTCTGTATATGATAAAATTGGTGGGTTTTTATTCTCTTCTTTAAAATTAATTTGTCAGAGATGGTTTTCAAGTATGCTTTTATAACTCCCCATTAAGTTTTTGCTGTACACTGTCTCTTTTTGATGATTTAAAAAGATGTAGGAAATTATGTTGTATGGAGGAGAACCAAGAGATTTGTCAAGGTCAGCAGAAGCACTAGAGCAAAAGGAGGCAGGGGAATCCCAGCACAATCTAGTTTTCTGAAATATTCTGCTTATGGCTGGATTAAGTCATATTAATTGAGCATAAAAGCAGTGTTTAGTGCTTAGAATGTGATTGGAATTGATGTAAAGATTCCTGTGCAGCAAAGTGCAGCAAGTGTGCTCACTGCAAACTTGTCTCTAGTATTTTCAGTATATGATTTTCTCTCTGTATTTTCTCTGTGTTTGTTTAAAATAGCCATAATTAACAGAACTGAGAGCAGTAGCTGTCTGGTCACAGGTCATATTCAGTGTATGATACCCTGTTAGGTGAGGTTCTATTCAAATCTGAGACTCTTTATTTCCAACAGCACTGGCCTTTGTTAAGACATCCAAAATGCCTTCCACACTGCATTTGCACTTCCTTGATTGGTGTGGTCAAACACCTATAAACATTCCCTGGAAATGTTCAAGACCAGGTTGGATGGAGCTTCAAGCACTTTGATGTTGGGGAAGATGTCCCTGCCCATATCAGGGGGATTGGAAAGATGTGATCTTTGAGGTCCCTTCCAGCCTAAATCCCCATTCTCTGATGATTTTAATATTTTTCAGTTGGCCTCCTGATCTACTGCTGGCATCCAGCAAACTGGTACTGCTTGTTGTTCTCCTTTTTGCTAGGGTCGTATGCTGATTGCACTTGAGCTGTGCAGAATTTCAGGCGTGGTGCAAATGTGAATTAAATATACAGATGCTCTTTTCTTCAAGGAAATACAGCTCCCAGGCTGCACTGCTTCACTCATCTCTCACCACTTTTGCTCCTGCACCTAGATAGGAGCCAAATTCCATTTGGAGTGGAATTGTTCTTAGGTGTTTTGTATAACATGGTGGAGGTAACATGCTTTCATAATCCACACACACACACACACATATACATGATTGTTGACATAATTCATACTTCACAATGGTTATTATTGACACTTGTAGCCAGGTTCATGTCTCTGGTAAATCTTACGTGTTTCTTTTCAATAATGGCATCTGTGTTGCAAGAGAGATGGAAAAAGGTGGAGTAGAAAAGTTCTCATGTGCAGATTCTCTGTTAATCACTGGGTTGTTTAAAAACCAAAACCTTTGAACTCTCATAGATTCCACTTTTTGTTCAGGGACATTTGGAAGGACTGTATTTTTTATGAAGAGCATTGCATTTAATGTGCAGTTTAGAAAGTATACATGTTATATGTATTTCAGATAGAGATCAAAAAGATTTTTTTTGTTCACTCTATTTTCCTTCAGAGTTACAGGAAGAAAAATCTGTTTCATTGTCATAGAAAAACAAGTATTTCAGCATTACTTCTGTATTTCATTTTTCTTTCACTGGTGACAACTAGATAATACCACATTAATGAATGCAAAACATATGTTTACCTTTATGCACAGCCACACTATTAGACAATAAAGGTGGAAGTCAAGGGAATGGAAATGAAAATAGCTTCCAGCGAAAATTAATAAAGGGATGGCAAAGCAGAATTAGAGTGAGTTGCTTTAAAGGTCATTGCCCATCTTCTTTCCTGAAAAGAAGTGTGTGTTGGGGTTTTTTCAAGGTAGCAGGGAGCATTCTGATATCTGTCTTGGAGTTCTCCTGTTTACCTTTTTATATAATTAGGCAGACCAGATTGGCATTTAGTCTTTTTCTGACAACAGTAAATTAGGCTTAACTCTTTAATTACAATGAGAAGGAAATCACCTTTCTGATATCCTTCAATTAGCTGAAACAGCTGTTAAGTTATAATTAAAATTTCACATGGATCATTTGAGGTTTTGGGATGTTTCCATTTAATATAGAAAAAACATTTACATATATGCATTTGCTTTTCAACAACCTTTTCTAATCTGTCAGTGCTATAGTATGAATACTGATGCTATATTAAACAATATATTTCTGGCTTTATGAATAGACAGCTGGTGCTAGGAAAATTAAAAAAGGGATATAGAAGAAGGTGAACAGAAAATATCAAAGCTCGAAGGTGCACTGGAGCTATCTCAAAAGTAAACTTCTTTTTTTCTCATCTTCTTTCTTGTTTCTTATTTCTCATGCTCTTTGAGATTCTGATATTATCTTTAAAACAAGAAACGTGTTTTGGCGATGAGCAGTAACCTCAACACATACCCATAATTCTATATCAAACCTCTTGTACTTTTTAAGGACCCAGACATGTAGATGTTTTGATTGGAATAATCTGTCATGAAGTAGTTCATATATTGAGAATTATATTCTGATCTTAAACAAAAAGTCTTAAAATACTATGATTTACTCAATGGATAAAAGGTTTTTTTTGTAGCATCTCTTGCTTCTGTCTGAATCGAGGTGCACAGCTGGTGGTATGGACCTCAGCAGCATGGTCTCCCCTGTGGGCTGCAGGGGAACTCTGCTCCAGTACCTGGTGCATCTCCTCCACCTCCCTCTGCAGTGACCTTGGATTCTGAAGGACTGTTTCTCTCACACAGTCTCACTCCTTGCTCTGGCTGCAAAATGCACAGGGCTTTTGTCCCCCTTCTTATCTATTACCTGCACTAGCACAGCCACTGATGGGCTTGGCCTTGGCCAGTGGTGGGTCTGTCTTGGAGGTGGCTGGCACTGGTTTTGTCAGACATGGGGAAAGCTGCTGGCAGCTTCAAACAGAAGACACACCTGTAGCCACTATCAAAACTTTACCACATAAACCCAATATATGGCTCTGCAAGGTCTTCACTGAGTCAGTAATCACTATCTACTTTCTAAAGAATAGGGATTTTTTATTATTTCATATCTAATATTGGTTTCTCTGAATTTCTTTATAATCTAATGTCTTTATAATCTGCATGTTGATGTAATTTTTCCTCTTTTCACAAAATCATTCAGGAATTAAAGCTAGGTTTTGTTCTCTTGTAGGTATGTGCATTGGGGATGGGAGGTTTTAACTAAGTGGTTTTGCCTTTTCACTCCTGGATGGAAGCAAAATTCTTGTGGCTTTTTCCGAGCCTAGTTATTAGGAATAGGGAAAGTTTAGTGGCCTGGCAGTATGTGCAGTAGCTTGCAGAATTCAGTTTTGTTGGACACATTTTCAAGGTAAAAGTACAGGCAAGTCTTAAAGGATGAAATTACCAGAACATTTAGTCCTCTAGTCAATCTCATCTCCTTTTTTTCTTAATTTGTTTCTTCCTCTTTCTGCAGCTAATGCTGAGATTAGTTGTGTCTTTATTTTCTTTGAACAGTTATTCTACCATGGGTTGCTTTTTATTATAACATACTAAAAATTTATTGTGGCTTAGGCCAAGTTACATATCATCAAGAACTCCCACTTTACCATAGATGAGAAAATTTCTGATGCTTTGCTTCTAGAAATTGTGCACTGTGGTTTCAAATTAATATTTTAGCAATTTTGTAGATTTTTAAACTTCAAATCAACAGCTTTTTAACCTTCAAATTTTAAATTTGTCAGGATGGTGGTCTTGCTGTGCCTTTGTTTTACTTCTATTTGCATTATAATTTTGTTGTCTTCTTGAGAGCGCCACATTTAGCTAACAGGATTTTCTGTTTCTGTTAGGTTTAGTTTTCTAAAGCTGTTATTTCTGTCATTTTAAATGTGTCTTTCTCTTCAAACACATTACCTGGATACATATTTTTCAAGATTGTGTATGTTAGATTTTGTTAAATTCCTGGATTTCTGGGAACTCTGCAGAGGTGTATATAAAATTTGGTACAAAAGATGAGTTGGGGTAACTTTAGCACAATTTTCAGGACTGTAGAGGAAGTGAGGTAATAGTTTTCAATGGCATTTTTACATTATGGGAGGAGGGTTTTTTCCAGTTTGAATTATATCTGCCACCTTAACTGATATGAATTCTCGCTCTATGTTTTTTACCCTGTATGGTCTGGCTTAATTTGTTGTTTCAGAACTATTGAAAGATGCAGAGAAAATGACAATTTGTCATTTGGTGTGGCTGCTTTTATAAGGTCTTGCAATTTATTTTCAAACTTGTATATAGGCTATCTATATCTACTCAATTAAAGGAAGAAAACACAACTTGGATATAAGTGCAGGTGTCTTATCTTCAAAGGCAAATTTCTTTGGTATAGTTGTGAAGAGCTCATACCTGAAGTTTAAATGGGGGCATTGTTATGCTGTTTCCAGACATTATTATTTTGGAAGGGAAAAACAAAGCAAGAGTAAGGTCTGAGAGGACAAATATTTATTCACTGAGGCATGCAGCCTTCACACACAGCTTTTTGTTTCATTTATCTGTAGCTCAGTAAGTTTAGATATAGGCAGACCCAGCAGGTGCAGCAAAACTTTTCCTTGTATTTTCTTTTTTTGTCCCCTGAAAGCAATGACATTTTACGTCATCTGCAAGGATTGTATTGTTCACTTTAGAGACATCTGCTTTCTTACGTATTCCTTAGCTCTGGGTTGATTTATGTTTTGTAATTTTAAGGTTTTGTAAGTTTTGCCGTATTAAACAGTAGATTTTTATGTCACCTGGATGCTCCTCCAAAGCTTGTACCATGTAAGCTCTTATGGAAGAGGATGTTGTCATTCTGTCTAAATCAACCTGAGAGCAGTGTCATTACAGACATGCAGGGGTGTAGGCAAAACCTCCTATTACCATTGACTGCTTAACAGAAAGCAACAAGGTGCTAGTTTTCCTGTGCAGAGAGACTGGGCTTTGTGTTCCCAGGTTTAGATTTTTGATGTTGGTGCATAAAACAGTACTTCAATATTGCACATATCAGTTTTAGGGTGGTGTAACACCATTATGACAAATGACATTAAGATGGTCTAACACAATGGAAGGGCCAAATGTGGTGTATTTTATCTTATTTAGTAAAAACAGGGGCATTTAAAAACACATTTATCATTGTAATTCAGGAGCATTACAGGAGGAGCAATTCAGGAACAACGACTGAGACTTTGTCTTATGTCCAAAGCAGGAGATAGTTGAAAATTGGCTGCGTGTATATTGTGATTAAAGATTCTTAAAGAGACTTTGATTACATCTCAGTAAAGATCGCGAGTGAGTGTAAAACTGCATATCTTCATTTTCCAGTGCCTACATTGCATTGATTAGCAATACCATTTGCAATGTGCCACACAAACTGATGCAACTAAATTGACAGAAAGGAAAAAACAACATTAGCTAGTGTCTTGCTGTATTCTACCAGATAAGCTTTTATATTTCTTATATCCAGTGATTTAAAATATTTTAATAGAACCCTGGATTGTAATAAAAATTGAGAGCCAGCTGTAAGTAATTATGTCTTATATTTACATTAAGTTGTTGAAAATGCTAATAAAACATATTTGTGGGTTTTCCCTTTAATGAATCTAACAATAAAACAAAATAATTGCCAAGTTTCCACTAGCTTTAAAGCCCTAAAAGAGGAGGTTCATCAATGTCTTAATATCAAGCTTGTTTGTTGTGAGTTATGGCTATTTTCTGCAATAAAATTTGGTTTGGTGGAAGAAATGGTTTTGCAAGCCCGGTTTTATTAGTGTGACTAAATATTGTGGAACCAAAACAAGAAAATTCTTGCATACTATCACAATTTGCTTCCATATGGATCATAAACTTCTCTATGCATATTTCACTCATAGACTTCAAGTGGCATTATCTCATCACAGAGGGGAGAGCAAGGAATGCACTTAAATTTTAGAAATTGTCCTCGTTACTGAATGTCAGATAAAGGCGA
This sequence comes from Cisticola juncidis, assembly GCA_013400215.1. Lineage (NCBI taxonomy): Eukaryota > Metazoa > Chordata > Aves > Passeriformes > Cisticolidae > Cisticola > Cisticola juncidis. The sequence continues at coordinate 684,107 of VXBR01006543.1, forward strand.
AGCCTTTAAAAAGGAGTCTCCCTGATTTACTACCTTTAATGTGCGCAGGAAGGGATGTGCAAAGCACATCATTAGTGTGACAGGGTGAAAGGGGCAACATGTTTCTTCTGTTGCAATGGAAAGAGGATGAATCTGGCACAGCTCTGATGTCAGAACCTCCATCACCTTTCTCACAGATGATGTAGATTTTAATTGTACTCTAGGCTGATTCACATCGCACCAGCTCCTACGTGACATTGAGATAGATGAAGCCATTTGTTGGCATTATCAGAGCCAGCTGTGTGCTTGGCTGCAGCTACAGTAGGCATTATATCTCATGCATAATCCTCTCATTGAGAGAGGATCACAAGCATCTGAACCATATGGCAAATAATTTTATTATGATCAAAAAAAGGACTCTTGAAGCTAGTTAAATAGAAGAGTCCTTGAAATTCAATCAGAGGAGGTTTTTATTTTCGTGTAGCATTATCATCTTAAATTAATTTTTAGCTCTGTCATCATCTGTGAAATACAGGAATGTTATTTTTCCCCAAAAGTAAGAAATTAATGTTGTGATTACAAGAAACAGCAAGCAGACTTGCATAGCTTGATTTTTTGATGTTTTTAGAGTGCCTTGCAGATGTTAATGCCTTTTTTTCACTAATTACACACTTGTATCCCTCAGAAGCCCAAACAAGAAGTTGGAAGTGCCTGAAATTAAAAAAGCTGGGGAAGGGGAGAGAATTGTGCACATTAAGCTATGGGGTGCTGTGTTGATGTCTTAATGCCTCAGTTCCTGAGTGCTGTTGCCATTTCCTAGGGATGAAAACATACAGCCGTAGTAAGAGCCCATAAGCCATTGCTCTTCAAATGGAAAAAAAAAAAAAGTAATAAGAAGAGAGAAGCTTCAGCTCTGCAAAGTTGCTTCTGGGAAGCTGGGGGCAGGGGAGGGGCAGAATATGGGCATCAGAGACAACAGCAGCCAAACCTTTTAGCCTAGGAAGGGGTGATAACTCTCAGCAGGATGAGCGTACTGCTCAGGGGCCTGCTTCTTTTTCCTTCTGAGTATACAAGGAAAACACTTGCTGATATCTTTGGACACCCTTGGGCATATCAACATCATCCCAAGAGGCAGCCAGAGCAGTACAGAGGTCAGTGGCTGTGGAGGATGCTGTGTTAAAGGGGAGGCAGTGTCTGCTGTTTCAGAGCTTCAAAGGCAGAAAGCAAAAGCACGAATTACACATGAATAGCCTGTGTGTGTGCTGGAAAAGATGTGTGCTATTGAGGACCTGGCCCTGGGGACATGAGCATTTCTGTGGGCCGCCTGGTAATAGCATGCATGGCCTATCAGCAACTTTGATGCTGCAAACTTACAGAACATAAATAAAGGTTCACCAGAGCCAAATAGACACAGCTGCCTTATCTGGAGGATACCATTTTTATTTGGTACTTTATTGACAAATAATAAAGCCTTTAATTGGGCTGTGGGAGGAATATAGCCGTGTAATTTACAGAACCTTTAATTTTCTAGTGCTGCATGCCTGAAACAGATTGTGGTTGTTATTGCAGCCTCCTGAGTTAAGCAGAGATCCTGGTTGAACTGCTGAAATACTGTGAATTGTGCATCTTTATTCTCACATTTAGAAAGTGTCTGTGTTTGCCTTGGGGGAGGAAGAGGAACTGGGGGAAGAATCTTCTTCAATAAAGTGGTGATTAAGAATTTGTGACTACAGTTACTAAAATAGGAGCCAGTGGAAAGCCCCCAGCCAGACTGTTGCTCTGGTGGCTCTCCCTGCAAACCGACCATCACTCTCAGCAGGATGGGAAGCAGAGCTGTGCTCGTGGAGCAGGCTAACAGGGAAGAATTGCCTTTGCTGCAGCAGCTGCTGAACTGAGACTTTCTGGATCATGAATGTATGTAAATATGTCCAACTGTTTGCCCTTCACACACCTTTGGCAACTTTGGAGTAAAAAATATTGCACTGCTCCATTAGTTTGCTTGCCTATTACCACAGCAGATGCTGTTAAGAGCATTGAGATGTGTTTCTGAGTTAGCCTCCCTGTCTGAAATAGGATAAAGAAATAAAGGCTAGAGACACCCCAGATAGCATCCTGAAATGAATATAAAGCAAGCTTTGGCAGCAGGGCATGCCCCAAAGTCCACTGCAAAGACACAGGGTTGTTAGCTCTTCAGCTGATTAAGCAAAGCAGAAAGCAGTTGTGGCTTCTGCATGGTTGTTCCTTTCTGAACTCTCTCTCCAGCAGAGTAACAGCTATTTTGGAGAGTTTGTACAGGTCTGATTCCTGACTGTATCTACTGAGTGTCTAAAATGGCTGCATTTGGATGCTGAGTTATACCTCATAAGGTTTTCACTGGCAATGAAGGTTATGTATAAATAATGGATGAAGAAGGGTGACAGGACCTGAACACTTGTGGCTTGACAGATTATCTTGTGATATTTTACAATTAGATATGCGTCAGTGTCACTTCATTTATTCAACTAGTAAGGGTGCATAACTCTTAGATTTATTTGAAGGTGGATTTATTAAGAACCTTAGTCATGTCCTCTTGAAGTTCAGAATTGATTTTTAAACATCCTTATCAGCTTTCTAAATCACTTTGCTCTTAACAAATATGTGATTTTTTTCTCATCTTTTTTAAGTACTTGGGATTTTATTAGCACATATAATAGAGGAGTTTGTTTATATTTTAAAATCATTTACTTTGCTCAAGGTAAGTACTTGCAAAGTGAGAGACCACTTTGTATATTAGCAGGTCAATAGTTCAATTTGGCCTTTGGGAAGAAGTTATCTGGGTTGTTTGTACAAGAAGCTGGTAGATTATAAACCCCAGCCACCACTAAGTGAAATTACCAAGAATTGGAACATCTAGTGAATAGGAAATAAGACAGGCAAAGATTTTTTATACCTTTTTGCTTTTTAAATAGGGGTAATGCAAAAGCCTGTCATAGAAAGATGTAGAATAAAATGCTGCAGATGTGAGAGATCAAATCTGACTTCATTGCAAATGGAGCCTCTCAGACTGTCAGGTTAAAGCAGAGAAGGGATTAGTGTTACAATCACTGTAACTTTCTAAACTACTGTAATGCTTTTACCCTTTTTTTTTTTTTTTTTGTTCCAGATGTGTTTCTCTGTCATAAACACAGTTACAGAACAATTTACAACAAATACCAGCAGTGTGCTCAGCCCTTCTGGGCTCCCATAGGCAGGACCTTTTCTTTTTTTTTCCATGGAGGCCATCATTTTTAAACAAACTATTTTTCTGGTTTTGAGTATTTCTTAGCAAAGTGAGTGGGTGTAGGACAGCAGGTGGCCACAGAACCCAGCAGAAGCTGCAATCCTCCAGATAATCAACACTGTCTCCCCCGCTGCCTCCCTCCCCAGCACATGCCAACCAACAAACATTTTACTCATTTCATAGCAACATCCTCATTCTTCAGATAGGAACTTAACATGGTTTGGGGATATATTGGGCTCATGGCAAAGCTGATCCAAGCCAACAAGGTTTCAGAGCATTTGCTCTGTCTTGTAACAGCAGATGATAATTGATGGATGACCGGCGTGCAGGACCCTGACAGGCTGGTTGGCTGCCCTTTGCACTCTGCCAGCTCAAGCCTTACAAGTGTGAAATAGCCAATTACTGGAATACCTATTGAAAGTAATAGGCCAATGAGCAAATGGCTACTGTGGGATGTGGTGGCGGTGTAGGTGGAAGAACGCCAAGATAAAGTTCTGCTCTGAGCAGCTGCTCCCACAACAGCTTGGAAATGCTATTGGATGACCAAATGATGAGAGAAAGGTATTTCCCCATTTGAACTGCAAGTGTCCTGCCTTGTATTGACTTAAAGTTTATGATGCATGATACCGACTTGTTACCCAGATCCTAATTTGCAGAAATAAATCCTCCTTTTAAAAGGTAGTTAAATAGGTAATAGGGATAGTCACGGCCATGGATTTTGTGAAAAAGCATTAAATACAATTTTTGCTTGGAATGAAAAGTCATATAGTGTGCAGAGTGTTAATACTTGCCAGCCATTTGCTATTGACAGAACAATTTATCTTGATAAAGGACAGTGAAAAATTCCAATCTATTCACTGGCATCGCATTATCAGCAGTAATATATGACTGCATCTAAATATAAGGTTCAGATCTGATACAGCTGAGGAGTTTCTGGTAATTTTCCCATAAATATATTGTGTACTGGACAATGAAAAAAAAGTCATTTTTGCCATGTAATTGCATGACCTATTTTTATGTGAGATTTAAAATTTTACTGTGTTTAATGGAATAGACCATAATATTTCCTTTTTGGGTAACCTGTTTCTTTTTATAAGACTTTAGCAATATAATGGATATTACTAGATTTGACAGACCAGAACTAGCAGACAAAGAAAGATAGAAGCTTAAGTATTAGTCTGGTGAAAGGAGAATTCTGTGGCCACACAAACTTGTCATGGGGGAAAAAATCTATCTGAAAATATTATAGTGAAATTGTCTGCTGTCAGTCATTAGCTTAATGTGGATAGTATGTCTTCTTTTTGCCAGGATAGGAATACTTATGGGTAATTTTTAGGCATGTGCTTCTTAACTTTCTTAGCAACAATACGTGATTCTTAATTTTAAATTGCAATAAAAACCTGTCTTACTTATTTCAAAATATATTAGAAAGAAAAGTGGCAGGTAGCTTTGGAGGAAGAATTTCAAAAGCAGTTGGCAAATTCTTTTATGCTTGTTTCTGTAATTGGAAAGCAACCGTTGTGTAAAGATCAGAAGTGTAAATGAAGCCAATGCCTGTGCTCTGTATAATCTGTGATTTTTTCAGTTCCCAGTCACCTGTTTGGTGCTGAAAAGAGAAATGACAAATGGTGTTTTGCTCTTTTCCTTTGAATCTTCTCTTACAATTACCAAGTCCATTTTAGATGGAAAGAATAGAAGATTGATTCATTTGACACTCAACAGAGATCAGCCACAAAAATAAGATTATTGTTTAAATTGGGGCAAAGTTTACAAAAAAGGAATGAGGTAAAGACACAGGCATTTTGATTGTGATTGCTTTATTACCTTTAAAAATGTGGCAGTTTTTACGTTATACTTAAAGGGAAAAGTGTTATCCATTTGTATTTTTCACATTTTGTTTTCTTCTGAGTGTATCTGATTGTAAAACCCCTATGTGTAGTGCTGTGCATGAGAAAGAGAGTCTCTCTGCTTATCTTCTGGAAGGGCAGTAGATATAACTCACCTTGTGAAGATTTCTACCAAAGGCATAGGCACTGCCCTGGGACTTAAAAAAATGATTAGGCCAAGAAATAAAGTTTCTAATGACTGAAGATGTGAAAAAGCTCTCTAAGGAAGGCCAAATCTGAATAATTCATTTCCATTTTAAGGAATAAGATGGGTCTAGAAGTCTCTATTAAGTTTTCATTTGTGGACTCCTCTGCAAGGCTAAATATTTTGTATGCTTTTAGCAGGCTAGGGACAGTTAGCCGTACCGTGATTCCTAAGACAGTGGGAAAATGTAATTATTTCCTCTTTTTTCTTCAATCTAATTACTTGCTTCTAATATTTTACTTTCCAACTACTTGACTGCCCCAAGAGGAGAATCAATCTGGTGTTATACCCCAAACCATTTGTCCTCCCCAGTTACTTTGCCTGCTGAGCATTGTCTTATTGAGCAAGGCTAATATCCCCAAATTTCAGCAATCCCTCTGCCATTCCCTTGCTTGTTAACTCCTCTCTGTTGTTTCTCTGAGGAGTTATGAGAGTAGTAGAGGTATCACAGTTCCCTGACTGCAGATCCAGTGGTGAGTAGAGACTCACCTTGGAAAGGTTGTCTACCTAGCCATGAGAGAAGGGCTTGCTGGCCCTGGGGCATCTTTTCCTCAGCAACTGATGGCCTGGTTCTCAGCAGGAAGAGCTTCGTGTTCTCTGGCTAACAGGTAGTTGGGGTACACTGGGGGTTTAAGGGCCTTTGCTATATACCCTCCTGCTTCTCCATTTGTTAAATCTGTGTAGGAGTTCGGTGTCATTGTCAGGACAAGCAAGGTAAGGAATAAAGGCTGCTCCATTTGGTGTTAAGAGCAGAGAGGGAAGATCTCAAGGATTCTTCCAGCTGCTTGGGATCTTTTTTATTTGGGATCATATAATTAGGGTTTTTCTTTTTTTTTAGCTTTCTGACACAGGCAAAAAAAAATGGGCTCTATATCCCTCAAATGAATCTCCAGGTATGACAAAACAGGTAGTTCCTTTTTCCCTGGTAAAGCTCTCAGCTGCCATCAAAGAAAAGACTTTTATGTCTGTCAGAGAGTGAGCTCTGTAAGAAATTTTATCTGAGGAAATCATGAAGAACAGACAAATGCTGCAGCCAGTGCTAAAGAAAAATGTTGAAGAATTCCCTTGGCAATTTTGACTGGAGAATGATGGACACTTAAGCTATTAGACATGGATAAATGTAGAATATTCCAAGCTGTGCTTTTATGTTCCTTCAAAGATTTAGTCCTAAATTAGTGCTGGTAGTCTTGTGCTGGTTTATTCTCTTATATTTATAGTCTTTTCTTTCTTCCCTTTCTTGGGTTTTTATTTGTTTCATTCAACTTTGACTTGACAGTGTCAGACAATTTTATTGAAAATATGGAAATATCACAAAAGGTGGAAGCAGATAGGTCATCATTGTGTCCTTTTTCCTTCATCTTTCACCAAAAATTTTTGTAACCTGCAGTATTGCAGTGGAGTTTAGGCAGAGTAGTTCTTACTGGCACAACACAGGAGTTGCAAAGTGAAAGATGAGATGTCTCATTTTCAACATGTGAGCTGACAACACACATTCCACTTATTTCATAGGTTATCCGTTGTGCATGTTCCATTTTGTGCATGTTCCACCTGGTCTCTCAGCTTCCCCCTGCCTTCTGTTTGTGTAGCACCACTCTGACACGTTAATGAGACACACCCAGTAATGTGTGAAGTATTATGCTGATGGTTACAAACAAGCACACTCCAAGCTGTGGTAAAACAGTCACCTGCTGCCCCTGATGCCTAGTGAGTCACATTTTACAGGAACATGGCATGGGATGGCTCTTTTCTCTTTTTTTCTGCCCCATAGAGGTGCTTCTTTGAAAGGAAGCTGGTCAGAGCAATAGGATGTCTCCCAGGGCCAAGCTCACTCATGGGTCTGGGCCATGGTGGTGGCTGTGGGGCAAGCTCTCCACTGTAAGGCTGGCACTGACCCACAGCCTTGCTGGAAAGTGCTCCATCAGGACAGAATGTTTTCAAGGCATGCTTGTGTCACATGTGGTTTGCCCCTTGTAGAGCTTGTAAGGCCAGCATCCCCTGATTTCAGGCATCTGGTTTTAAGGCTGTAATACAGCTTTGGTCAAAGGCAGTTTGGCAAGGATATCATACAATCACATCATTATTTAGTTGGAAAAGACCTCTAAGATCATTGAGTCCAACCCTTAATCCAGCACTGCCAAGCCCACCACTAAACCATGTCCCAAAGTGCCACATCTACACACCTTTTAAATACCTCCAGGGCTGGTGAACTCAGCCATGGTTCATGATTTTTGACCTTGGGGCAATATTCTATTCAAGCCTACTTTAGGTGTCTGGTAGGCTGGTTTAAAACAAGACAGAAAACAAGACACCTAACAAAAATAACCCCCAACATTTTGAATTGCTTTATGGTAATTCTGATACCATGTTAAAATAAATTATTATTTCGCATTTCCATTTTTAACAGTGGATTTCTTGTGCTGAGATAATTTTCAGCTACTGTGTGTTGGTTGGTGGAATCAGTTGAATAGAAAAAGGAGAAATCATTTGGGATGATCAGCTACTGCTAAACTTCTGCCTGCCTTCGTTTTTTTTTAAGCTACCAAACACTTAGGAAGGAGTAGAATCAGAGGGTGGAAAAAAAAGTACCTTAAAAAACTGTTAATGCTTGCGAATTTTACAATCTCATTTCAGATATTATGTAATGAAGTACTTGAATACAGGAGTAACAAAGTAGTGGAGATATTTGAATGGAGAATATAAGGATTTAGTTCTAGCTAAATAAGAAGCTACTTAAATGTCTTGCTTGATTTACATATGTGTAGCTTGAGGGGAAAAATGCAGACTATATCTGTATCTTGCCTTTCACCCTGGTGGCTTACAATCTTTCTTTCATTCTATGTGGATGAACTGATCACTGTAGCTGTTCCAGGTGTTTTGATTTTAGTATTTTAAGGGGACAAAGGAGGATCATCTCCTCCATTAAAAAATCAGAAGCAAGTTTTCAGTGTTTGAAAGATATTGGTTTATTAGAAAAGAAGTGAAAGCCGTGATGTGATTATGCACCAGTCAATCATTAATGGTGACAATATGTATTTTTTGCACTCCTATATACCAAGCAAATTTGCTGCTCTCACTCTGACTTCATTTGCAATACTCATTTTTAACATCTGTGTCATAAGAATCTCACGCACTTTTTTGCATTTGGCTCCTTCTCTCAGCCAAATTAATTTTAGTGTAGCTACTTTTACTCTTATTTACTCTATATTTTACCTGTATTTTTTATTTCAGTCAGTTTCCTTGAATAATTGTGTGTTTGGTTTTTTTTCCCACTTCGTGGTATTTTGAACTTTCCTCAGCGTAGTTCTGCCTGCTTTGACATTTAAAGGGAGTTTAATTCTTTTTCCCAATATGAGTAAAGATGTCACTTTAAAAAAAGGGGGTACAATCCCACGGTAGTTACCCCATTTATTATATTTCTTACTTTGTTTTCTTTTCATGTCTTCTTGCCCTCATCCAATTTTTTCATTGCATGATGTTGAGACCAATTTAACATATTCCAAGCCATTGTGTTGGCACATCTTTAAATCCTGAGATGAGGCTCCCTTAGATAAGTGAGAATGACAAAACAGTTAGGCTTTATGCTTTATACAGAATTAGAGCAGGTGTTCATCAGCTGTGCCTTGACTGGCAGGCTGCTGTATCTTTGAATAGAAGGTCTGTCTCCACTTACAAATATTTGTTAATTTTGAATTAAATTAATTGTAAACATTGACTTGATTCAGGATGATACTATTTCTATATTTTTGTGTGCATTCAGGTATGTATCACCCCTTACTTCAGTACTTGTCAACTGACATCTTATAAGAAAAAAGATGCTCATCTATGGGCTTTACAAAGAAAAACGAAACCTGAAAGAAATGCTTCCTTTTGCATGTGATGGAATGCTTTTCCAGTTCGGTAAAGCAGTGTTTTCATGAAAAGTCTATCAAAATGTGGCAATTAATTTCAGAAATCTTTGCACACACACACACAAAAAGTTTTGAATTTTTTAAGCATCTCTAGGTGAAATAAAGCTGGAGTCTGTATTCAGTAGCCTGAACCTCAAAGTGGCCTTTTGAAAAAGGTAATGACAACAAGCAGCTGACTGTGCTGTTAATGGGGTTGGTTTGACTGCCTTTGGGACTGAAGTGACCTTTCCAGAAACTTCCAGCCAAGCACACGAGAGTCTCCTCTAGCTCCAGCACTATGTGCATGTATGTTGTAGTTACCTTTACCCTTAAAACTTCTGGAAACTAGTAATCTTGCACGTCTTGCCTGAGCAAGAAAGATGGTTCAAGAACTAATATAGATATTGGAGGTTTGGTTCCTTCTGCAATCAAAGGGAGATGAGAAGCTTGAAGCAGGTGTTGGACAAGGAAAAAAATTATTCTGCTGAGTGGTTAATCAGGACTTTTCTTTTAACTGAGCCCTGTATTTGGAAGAGTCGGGCATGGCAGGTCATAAAAGTACAGCAGAACATATTTAGTAGTACAGAGTTTAAAAACATTGAAGAAATCAAATAATTCAGCAGTTTGTACATCAATTACAGAATAAGGGCACTACATGTGGAATAAGTGAGTGATACTAAAAGCCCTTTTCATGGTCCAAAGTTAATTTGAATAACATTAATTTACAGTTGACAAATTATGTACTTTTAGCATTGGTAATCCAACCATTTATTAAACTATAAAGGCAATGGCAATTAAGTATTACTCTCCAGCAGTATTACTATCATTAGTTACAGCAGGAATAGGTGTGAAATAACTTGTTTTACAGTGTTAGAGAGAATGCAAATGTTTGCTCTCCTAGGGAGGAAGGCAGGAGAGGCGTGATGTTGCCATGTGGTCCTTGCCAGCTGCAGCATATTCTTTCTTTCATTTTACATACAGAGTCATTTTTCAGGGAAGTGAGAAAGGAGCTTGGAAGGGACAGGGGAAGAGAGTGTGTGCTCTGTCTTCTGCTTGCTGCTGAGTGGAGAATAACAAAACTGCCAGTGTCTATCACTCACACTCCTTCATCCCTCCAGTGCCAAAGGACTAGGGAAGCCAGGAGCCCTCTCTGGAAATCCTAGTCTAGGTCTTCATTCAGCCAGCACTAAAAAGAGGTCAGAAGCAAAGACTGAGAGATGTTTGCTTCCCTTCCTCATGCTCCTGACCCAAATTCTGTTTGCCTCTGGCACGTGGCATCCCCAGACAGTGGAGGTAGGGTCTTGACCAGGCATCCCACGCTGCTTTTCTTACACGAGCAGTGGTATCACCTCTTGCCCACTGCCTCTTGCTATCATGTCACCCTGCATTCCTTGCTAAAAGTATTGGGAGCAGTCATGGAGTGAAACCTCCTGCATCCTGAGGTAAGGAGAGGGGAAGGGAAGGATTGCAGACAAATGTCCCTTGTCCTTGCAGACAAATGTGAGCTTCTTGAAGAAGCTGCTGTGCCAGGATGCTGCTGGCCTCGTGGCAAGTTTGCCTTGTCTGAGCTGGAGATACTGCTATCGGTCTTCTCAACAAAATACCTGGGCTGAGGACTGTGATACTTGATGTAGCACTGAAACTGAGCCATAAAGTGCACCTTTTTCTGGCAGTTTCTCAAAAGTATAATATTTCTGTGGTGAGTAGTAAGTGTCTTCTTCCTTGGGGTCAGCTTTCTGAGGATTATCAGGACAGGGCTTGGCTGAATGCACAAGGATTCTCATGCCTGAGCATGTGTCACATCCCTCACATGCTTTAGCCTCTCTTCTGGCCACTGTGGCTGTGGGCAGCAGGCATTTATTTTGCTGTCAATGAGTGTACCAGCAGGGATGAGCATCTTCCTGCTTATTTAAGAAGACTCTTGTTCTCTGAGCTGCCTTTTTTGACCCCAAGCATGATTCCATAAATAGAAATAAAAATTCTGATGTCAGCCTGGGTAGTAAAGAAAGTTTTGTGGTGGGCATTTATCTTCCCCTAGGAATTACCTATGGGCTTCATGAGCAGTTTAAAGTGACAGGAATCGGTATTTAATTTCCATCCATTTTATGCCAGTGGAGAAGCCCCTGTCTCTCATTAAAATTCTGTGCTTGCCTGCTGCATATTTCTTAGACCCCCACCTGTTATGTCACCCAGACTTCTGATAGAAACTTATTTGGATAATGTCTGCAAGCAAAGAATTTTCCCCAAAAAGACTGAAGATGGAGACACTCTGTCAGGACCTGACAGGTGTAAATTTCTTAATGTATGAGAAGTATATGAAAATACAAATCATCACTGAGAGCAAGCCTGAAGCAGACTGAGAAGCTGTCATAAGCAATTTTCAAAAAGTATGAGCTATTTGGTTCTCTTCCAGAAGGAACAACTCCACAGGCATAAATTTGTGAATGGTACTTGACAATTTTAACAATTCTTCCTCTCCCAGCACTGAGCATGTGACAGAGATGTGATAGGGACTGTGTACTCCCCTCTCTTTCCCAGCTGTAGAGGAGCTGCTGATATTCACAGGATGAATTCTGCTTTCCTGAATGTGAGCCATTCTTCCTTTTGCTTCCTCCTGAAGCAGATTTCAAGGAACTGATTAATCTGACAGTTAGGCCATGTTGGATCTTATTATTCGCCAAAAGAGGTGTCATAGCTTCTCTTATTTTCCATTTACTGAGAGCAATGGTAGAAAAAGAAATAGCAGATGCCTTGTGACAGACACCTTGGCTATTTTGTATGCTCCTTGGTTTTGTAGATTTTTACTTTGGGCATGTGGAAAGATCATTCATAACTGGATGGGCCTATGCACTGGTGTATGGAAATAGACTTTAGGAAGCGTTGTGCATGACTGGCAAATCAGTTCTAATTGAATAAATGTCAAGGTCAAAACAAACAAGTGATGAAGATGAGAAAGCCCTGGAGTGATATCTGTTTCAAATCATATTAAAGGCTGTTCGGTAGTAAAGTGCTTCAGGGGGACTATGTGAAATTAAAGAGCAATAAAGATGCTGCACAGTTTTAAAACTGAAGGATCTGTTTCGTCAACTGAAATTGAAAGCTGGTGCTTAGGAAGTGTCCTGGTTGAGGTGGCAAAGTTCATTTCTCTCTTGCAGGTGGACTAGAGCAGGTGGAGTTACAGATTTCTGACAGGTAGGAGGGCGTGTGGCAAGGCCAGGCTCAGCACTCTGCTCTGGGATACCGTGGAGTGCCACAGTGGTCTCGTGTGCCTCGCTCCAGGCGTGGTGACCTGCACACAATTAGCATGATGAAAGTACCGTGGTGATTATGGACAGTATCTAACACTAAAAACTTGATAATACAACATTATATGTAAGTCCAGGATCCTGAAGAAGTCCTGTGTATGGATCTAGATTATTTTATTTTAAGTCTTTGTGAAACTTGCATGTAAATAGGCTACAGGAAAAAAATCCAAAGTTTTTTCTGATTCTTGTACATCCTCATTAATTTTGACTTGTGGAGGCTGCCTTTAAACTGTGAGTGCAGGTGAATATAGAAATGTACAATGAAGAGCACAACAAACTCCCTCTGTCCATGTGGTGTGTTTTGAATAAAGTTCATTGCCACATTGTGTCACTAAGTGCAGATTGTGTGTTTTTCAAACTCAGATCTAAATACTGACATTCAGCAATGACTGAATCATTGCTGAGAGGGGACAAGAGCAAACAGTATTTGTTTCAAGTAGAATGTCATTAGTGATTTCAAAGTACTGAAATGTTATTTACTAGGTTACTATCATATTTTTAAGCAGGTAATTGCCATGGCCTGATTTCAAAGTTATTGAGGTAGATGTTTAAAGTTCAGGAGGAACTGATCAAGTACTTCAGAAACTTAAAGAATGTTTCTGAACCTTTAAGAGCCTAAACATCTTGAAAAGATTGTCTTCCTAGTACCCAGAGAGGTTTTGGTTTTTTTCTTAACCTCTATTCTCTAGGTTTTATTTTGGATTCTGGACAAGATCAGCTACTAAAAGTCACAATACCAAAATAAAATTGCTTAAGTATGAATAATATCAGTCAAGTAATGTCTCAGTGGTGGTTGATGTTAAGAGTAAACCGTGCTATGGCCTTTGGGATTTTAGAGACCAAATAGAAGAGCAACTTGGTAGCAATGGTGACAATTATGTGAGAAGGACCCGTCTGCTTCAATTGAATTTAAATCAGTCATAAATCTGGTTTCTTGAGGTAGAGAAATGACTTGTTCAATCTTGACTTAATTGTTTTTAATTTATTTTTCTGAAGTCAGAAATCATTAATCATTTTGGTAGCTGTGTCCATATTAGAAAATGAGATGAGTTTTCAGGCATCAAATAATCTGGTTTTAGGATTTTGTTTGACATTATTTTTTATCTTTACACAAAATGTTGACAGTGAAATGTTATCACTCAATTTCTGTATGGTTCTCAAGGACAGCTGAGGTGCCACAGCAGTAGAGTACATCAGTTGCTAAGAAAGAATTAAATGTTTTTAAGTGATACTGAGAAATGCAAATTTTTACACAACCCCATAGTTATCCATAACAGAAGAAATAAAACAGGTGTAGGTTCTCTATTTGGAGGTATTTTTGCTTCCTGCAATCTTGTGTCCTGATGCACTGAATGCCAGCTGCCCAGGGATGCTTTCTGAACCAGCTGAGCAACTCCTTATCCATTTGTGAAGCACTGGCAGGCCTTGTTATTCTCATGCAGCATTTGCCATTGTACATTGTGATCAGCTTAGTTTCAAAAAATGTATCTGATGACACATAAACTTGGTTTTGAAAATCTTCATGTGAGCATCCCTGTGTGGCGTTGTAGAATGGTGATGGAAAGCTGCTCAGGACACTAAGGATTTGTGAGGTTGGTCTCTCCTCTTTCATAGTAATATTTGTCCTTTGATAGTCAAAGGCTACTTATTGAAAGTGTGATATTGAGAAAAGATTGCCAGGTCTCAATAGTTTAGATATTATTATCATTGAAAGTAGTTTACATTTCCGAAACTAGCTGTAAGCTGTTGCACCTATCTTGTTCCTGTTTTCAGATATTTTTATGGCTAATCTGGTCACAAAGGAAAGCTCAGTTTGTTTTTCCAAATGAGTGAAACTGACTTCTGATCCTACTATGTCTTTTGAAAGTAATTTCTACCACTGTAACAAGCCAGAATCAAAATGACTAATCAGTTAAAAGCCAGTCCTCATTAACTTGCAGTAAATTATTTTCATTTGGCAGATAAAATAGTCACTTTTCCACTCTTAATTAGAATTTGGTCTAATAGGATTGACAAGTCAATCTGGGAGGAAAATGCCCTTCTTAATTGCTTTTAAAATGGAGTAGATTTTTTAACAGCAGATTGAATGTGTTATTTATGTTATAGGAAAATTCTGCCTTATGAGCAAATGCATTCTTTTTGTTTTTAAAGCTTGCTGGGATTGCCCATTACAAAATAAGGTTAACTAGGGTTGTCTTTAAACAACTGTGTTTATACAGGGTTGCACTGTACTAAGACTGTAATCAGTATTTTAAAATTGAAGTGTTTGAGGGAAGTAGCTTTTCACTTTCTTCATTCACTTTTTAGAGTCATAATCAAATGAGATCACTTCAAGGAACTTTCAGTGAAGCAGAAAAGTTGTATAAAAAAAAGTTGCAAAAAAGGGATAGCACCCATTTTCCCGACTTGCAGTGTAATTTTTTTCAACTTAACAGCTTCAGAAACACACTAAATCTCTCTTTTGAGAGCCGTTCTCTGTACACTTTTTCTCCACTAACTTGGCCAAGCACTATCAAATTACTATTTTCTTTCACATCCTGGAAAATCTTCTAAAAACTTAGCCAAGGGGGGGTAATTGGTGTATATCCAGCTCCAGTAGCATTCTTTCTGCTTCCTTTGGCCCATTAATGGCCCCCAAATTTCTCATCTTTACAGACACAACATGCTCCCTTCTACATGAAGTCTAAGGGCAGACAGTACAGGGTGTGTATTTGGAGCAGTTTTCCTTTGGGATACCCTGATGAGCAGCTTGTCACAGTTCTTTTTAGCTCTAGCAAAAAATGCTGGAGCTGATCCCCTACTTTCTGGGACACTGACTATGAGCTGCTTGCACTGACTTCAGTTAAGGATACTAGTTAGGTTGATTTGTTACATTAAGGTACATTTCAATGCTGTACTCTCTTATACTATTTTTGTAGAATAAATCAATAAAGCAGCAATTGTTTCCCTGGAGATCTCACAAATAAGAAATATACTTACTTTAAGGCTTCACAGTTTTTCTCTTTTCCACTACCTTTTTTCTTCTTTAAGCACAGTTTGAATCTTCTGTTTTGGCAAACAGTGTATAAAGGCAGTACAAAATCCAGAATGAATGCCCTCTTCACTGCCCCCCCTCTTCAAAAGACTGGTCTTTTTTTTTAAAGAATTTGCTTCCACCTTGAAATCTTTCAGATTTTTTTTTGTTATATGAAAATTCATAAGAGATAAGGAATTCATAAAAATTGAGAGATTTAAGAGTTGGCTGCTTATGATAAGGTGGAGAACTCCTATCCCGTTCCTAGAACAAGTTCAGTGAAATCAATGACAGCTTATGTAACCCTGTTACTCATCACTATGTATCAATTGAAAAGTAGCTAAAGCTTTTTGATTCTCACTCAGGAGAGCATATGCAGTCCCCAAGTCCACTCCATCCTTGGCCTCTTTGCTGACACTCCCAGCAGTGTTATTGAAAAAAGTAGGTTTTTTTTAGTGATGCAAACACCTGCCCAGTAGGAACTCACCTGATACTTCCAGCTTTTTTCAGATAGAACATTAAACAGCTCTCTAGTCGCAGTAAAGTTTAGTCACTACTAACTCAGGTTAAAGTTAAATTTATGACCTGAGGGGCTTTGTATCCATTACCTGTGCCTTGAACCATCTAGTCATTTAAATGTCTTCAGAAGGGACATGTTTTGACAGTTTAGTTGAAAAGAGAGAAGGGGAAAGTATTTTACAAAAAAAACTTATCCTTTTTTCCCTGTTGATAATTACATGCATTCAGTACTGATTTTGTATTTGCAGGAGAAATGTGAAAAAGTCCAGATGACATCAATTGTGCCTATGGGCCAGGCAGGTCATCAGAGTTACATCACAGTGGTATTCAGAGGCAATGCATATTATGCCATTGGATGCATCCTTTTCAGCTCAGTCTTCACACATTTGAATGTCTCTCTGTGTTTAAAAAGAGGAGTATATTGACATAGTGTCTTTGTTTTGTATAGATCCTGAATCTGCAGTTTTGTAGCAGCTTTCCAGTCCCTATAGAGCATTTAACTTAGATTTGACAGAAACCACAGAATGGTTTTGTAATGGATATTATCTGTGCTCCTGGTCCCTGGAATGCCTTTTAGATGGGTTAATATCAGCAAAATTTTAGTGGGTAGTCAGGGAATTATATAGAAAACATGTAATTGGACTTCATGAGAAATTGTTGACTAATACCCTTCTGATGGTACCTTGGAATCATCTATGGCTGAGTAATCTCTGTAAAGTGATTTGCATCACAGCCGAGTTAGTGTCAAGGGTATACTTTGGACAGAAGGTACAGTTTAGAAACTAGGATCTCCTTTTTATTTTTTCCACGTGAAAATACATTACATATGCTCCCTGTTTTTCTCAGGGACTATCACAGAGCCCTAAAACATTTACAGCTTTGGTTATGCTAGAAGGAGGGTATGAAAGGAGAGAAAATATGACAGTAGGGGCTGATGGCAGCATGAAGCTGCAGCTTTCCATGTGCTTTCAGTGCCTTGTTTATTGCTTTGTGCAGCACAGCCTAGATGAGGCTCATCAAGAGCCAGCTCTAATTGAAGCTCTCCTATAAAAGTGCTGCTATGAGCAGATGTGGCTGTATTAGGAATATTTTTTTTAATGCACTTGCAAGTATTTTAAGACCTAAAGTATTTCTAGACAGAAACAAAGTAGTTGCCACATACTGAATGTTTAAGCTTCATCGCAGACACTTATCTCAGTTTTCTCACTCCTTAACTAGTCCTCAGTTCCTCCTGGGAAATCTGGTCAGTACTTGCCCCTATTAATGCTGTGTGCTTTAAAGGTTTTTAGTTGTACTTGTCCATCTTGACAAAACCCACACCTTTTGGGATAGATTTTTATTAGAGATTGGAGGAAAAAAACCCTCTCATTTGTTTAGGAGAGTGGGAAATATCTGGGCACGTTTTTAACTTACATTTTCAAAATGGGTCCTACTTCTGGCTTTCCAAGTGTACTTTTCCAAGTTCTGCCAAGGTAACTTGATGCCTATTGAAAATGTAAGTAGATTTCATAAATCTTTTCCCACCCACCTATCTTTTCCCATCTCCATCCAGCATGGGAAGAAAAAACAGTAAAATGTATTATGGACTGAGACAGAGTGCAAAAGGGTGGTAGCTGTGTGGTGAAAAGTAGTTACCAACCTGGGCAGCAAAGTCCAGGCACATGAATCTTCCTGGTTGCAGCCTTATGGTAGTTTGCTGCAACCAGCTACAACCAAGAGCTTTTCATACTGTTCTTCAGTAATTCTCTCTCCTGTCATTGTCTTTCTGGAAAACCAACCAGTGAATTAAAAGGTGGCTGAGCTCGTTTAAGTAAAATAAATTTCTATTGCATTGTATTTTTGGATTTTTTTAAACAGCTTTTTTGGGGAGTCAGAAGCTCAAAAGAAGACATTTTCTGAAATGATCAGAAGGTTTGAGCAAATATGACAGCACTTGGAGAAGGTGGGTAGCTGGGTTTTATTTTAAAGTGTTCAGACATTGTCCTGCTAGTAGAAAAAGGGCTTTAAAAAACCCCAAGCAAACAAAGAGTTATGGCTGGAAGGTGAAGAAATTATTTAACATTTAACTGTGCAAGGCAATGGCTGATTTGTGAGCATGATTCCTCCTAGGCTTTCAGTTCTGTGTCCTGATGCAGAACTTGTGTTTCCAGTGGATTCAGGAATGTCAGACTTAATACTTTATCTTAGGAGAATAGACATTGTCTTAGGCAAAAGTGTCATGTCCCGTCATGGGCAGGGTGCTCTCCTGGAGCAGTGCCATGCCTTGGCTGGTGTTGGAGCAGCCAACTGGAGGCACAGGCTGGGGAGGCCTTGAGGAGATGCTGGATAAAACCAGGGAGGATCAGGTAGGAAGCAAAGAGCTCTTTTGTAGCTGAATTCTGAGCAAAGACTTGTCATAAGCGCTGTCAAACAGCCTCGTTGCCATGGCAACACTGGCTGGATAACCCATTTGGGAAAATACTTGTAGGACCTAGCACTCTATCATCTGTCATTCAATAATTCCATGTTCATAATAACTAGGAGATCAATGGCCATCCTCCGAGAGGGTTTGCTGAAGGGTAAGTGCTCTGCGGGCAGCGCGGCCCAGGCTGCTCTCGGCGCACGGCGAGGCTCGCGCTGCCCGCGGAGCGCGGCGCTCACAGATTGGGGTTTGTGACCTAATTAAACTGTGCTGTTGACTCCTGTAAGAGAGAGAAGGAAATGGCAGATAAAGCAGTTCAAGTAGTGTGAGGAAACAAAGGTTTAGGTAGTGTTAGCTTTTCATATTTTAAAATACCAAGGAAAACAACATACTCAAGTTATCACACGGCCAGCATGAACAAATTCTGTAACTTAAAGGCATTTTTCTTTCTTATCTTGGCTTTCTAATTAAACTGCTTATCATCATAAAAGCTGTGTTACCTTTATGTTATGTATTGAATATAAAGCAATCACGGAACAGTAATTAAAATTCTTAAACATGCACCCATTGACTTTACATACAATCAGTTTGCAGCAGTGTGCCATTCATTAATAACACAAGTTTTCAGAACTGAGACCTCGTTTGGCTTTGCAGGGAAAAATGTGTTTAGTAATTATTTTGGCAGTGTTTATCTGTTTTGAAAAAATGTGCTAATATGTATATCTGGAAAGCAATTCTGTAACTAAAAAAATCTTAAATTGCAGCTTAGGGAGAGAGGGTAAGTCCTTGCTGATAGGCGTATTACAGACATGAATAAAAGGTAATTCTTATCACTCTATTAACAGTATTTGAAGGATTCTCATTCTCATAATTCAAAACAGGAGTTTCCTTTTCCTTTTAAAAATTCTTTTGGAGCACAAAGATAAGGTGGCTCTTTTCCAGCTGACTGTTTCAGCACGTCTGTGGTTCAATTAGCACAGCACAGGGCAGATGTATGCAGGGCTTCAGGCTGAAGCTTTGGGTAGTTTGTGCTGGGGAATGTGGTGAATAATCAGGTGGGTTTTTATGGGTTTCTGCAAAAAGCACATGCTTTTTGAGGCGAGATTTGTGGTTCATTTTGCAAATGTAGTACTTGTGTGAGTGATACCTTAGGTATTAGCATGGGAAATGAGAAGGCCCACTGTCCTTCTTGTTTTGCACCCAGAGGTCGAACTGTGAATACTTAGGGTGATGACTTCAAACTCTTCATTATTTGATGCCCTACTATGGTTTCTTGAGGTAAGCACTTGCTCTCATCTTTTGAGAACTTGTTTGATTACAGCACATTCTGTTACAGGCTCAGTGTATGTTCTCTGTGAAAACATTTTCAGTTGTTCAGGTCATCAGAAATACTTGCAGGTCCTAATTCCTGTCTCTGAATTGTGCTAGTTAAGTCTGTAAAATCATCCCCTTGCTGTTTAAGTTTAGACTGTATTTCAGTAATATGCAAATTTGGAATAAATTTCCTGGAATAGATCAGTTTGGGAGAAGAGGCTTGTTTTTTTCATGTTCTCAAACGGACTAGGTTCAGAGAAGAAGGCAGAAGTTCAGGAGGTTGCTGGTGACTACCTCTCTGTTAAGAAATTCAATTTTAGTTTTGAATTCAATTTTAGTAGAGGAGGAGTCAAGATTTCATTGTGAGGGACATGATGAAGAAGGAATCCCTGAAAGAAATAGATTTATGGAGATATAGGAATGAGATCCCACAAGAACTTTGGCATTGAAAAAAAAGAGAATATTTATGCCCAAGTTAAAGAGCTTCATAAAGAGCAGAAGAGAGATGCAAGGAGAAGAATGTTATGTTCTTCTTTTTTAAAAATGTTAGTAAAGATGAGTTATAAAAAAGTAAGAAAGGTAATGTAGGGGCTATGGAAGCAGGGACAATGATAGGAAAGAGTGACAGATAAGTGTTTAATGTCTGGGTCACTGGTGGTGAAGGTGAACACCCTGAATAGGAAGTGATTAAGAATATGTTATCTCAGCAAAACTGCTCAAAATTGAGATATTCAATCAGCAGCTGGCAGGATTGACAATAGCCAAGCTGTGATGTGGTTCAACCTTTCTTTGACTTCATATAGAAAAACAACCTATGAGGAGAAGGTACTAAAGGAGTGAGCAATAGATCCACCATTGAAGATAACTGAGAAACTGTCCTTGAGAAAAGTACATTCAGATAACAAGCAAAGAAAGAGTAAGAGCAGATGGCTGGAGAGCAAACAAGTGGGTGCTTGAAGTGGTAGAAGTGACTTTTCTTACCAGGTTCATAGGAATCCTTCTAGATGTCATTTTTGTATAAGAAGTAATCTTCTCCCCTATGTGATGAGATGATGAAGCCTTATTTCTTCACGAGTGTGTCTGCTGGGTGCCTCCAGTGTGGGCACTGCCAGGGCAATGCTCCCACAGCCTCAGTGACTCCCTTCACACCTGCGCATTTGACCAGGGAAAGGCTGACTTGTGTGGACAAATGAACATCTTCTGCTCTGTCACTAGTTGGCAACTTTTGTTCAGATTATTTAGGAAAGGTAGGGAAGCATCAAGAAAATTAATTTATTTGCCTTTCTGAAAAGAATTGGCTGCTTCCATGACTTCCTATGGGGATTCTCATATTTACTTTGTTTAGACTTGAAGGAGAGTGTTAGAGATATGGATGCATATAATATTTATTGGTTAGGTCTTGTGCTTTCCCCCAGCATTTCTCAGTAACTGCAATTTTCTGTCACCCTCTGGAAGATGGAAAGGAAAAGACTTTCAAGAGTGTCAAGGGAACACGCACTGTGACTGCCTCTTCCATACTTAATGTGAATGGATAAATACACAACATTAGTTTCCAGTGCTGGCACTCACTTCGGCTGTGCAAGTCCTCCTTCCCATTCCTCCTTCTCCTCCTCTCCTAATAGAAGAAGAAAGCCAGGAGGACCCTGTGTGTTGCAAAGGATAAATATTGCCTCCCCTGGTACTGCTTCGATGAATTTGTGTTTAGTCAGAGGTTAGATCAGTAAAGCTTGCACTGGAGAATGTGAAATAGCATTGATCAGACTGACTTCTGAAGCAGGGTGAAGGACACAAAGAATCAATTACATCTGTGGCCCTGGCATCCTGGTTCATTTTGCTGTGCACTGGGAAAGCAGGTGTGTCTCTGTTGATTGTTCTAATACCCAAGCAGGCACTGTCATGGGGAGCAGCCCCAGGGGCACGTAGGGCTAAGCCCAGGCTCCTCTCCTCTCCTCTCCTCTCCTCTCCTCTCCTCTCCTCTCCTCTCCT
>VXBR01006543.1:706931-794184 GCA_013400215.1 Cisticola juncidis
TCTCCTCTGGATGTGATGAACAAAATCAGTGCACAGCAGCAGGGACCTGTTTGGAGTCATGAATAGAAGAATTGGGAGATAAATGCAGAGCTGTGGCAAGGCACAGAATTTATGCAGGGTGTAGGAAAAAGAAAATATGGAGCAGAATATGCAAAATTTAAATCTCACCATACAGTAAAGGAAGGAAAGGAAAAAATGTGATAAAACTGCATAGGTTTGTGTTGCTGGCTGGAAGCTGATATGAATTTTATATGGGTTCATTTCAGCTTATTGTAAGAGCTCCCCTCAAAGAGTTTTTCATTCAAGGTCAAATTTAATATCATACTGGTTTTGTTTCTTTGCAATGTATGTAAAAATCTTAAAATCGTTTTGTTATCCCAAACAGCTCATTAGATGCCATCCTATGGTGATAGCTTTACCTGATTTTATGAGGTTTTACTTTGATACCTCTGTATGAAAAATTGTGTGGGGAACTTGGCTTCCTAAATAACTTGTTGTTATTTAAGTAGTTTACAGCTAGCGGGGTTTTTTGGTACAAGTTAAATTTAATTATTTTTAAATCATCTCTTTTACTTGCATAGAATTGTTTGTTCTTCTTCTTATACCTGAAGGAATAAAAAGTATTTTTGAACAGAAAATAGACCTTTATATAAATCTTCACCTGCAGTACAGAGAGGATTTAAACAAACCAGCTGTGGATGGCAGTTTTTCAAGATCTTTGCTTCTCATTCTTCTTCTATCGCTTAACTTGCCATTAGCATAGCACATGTTCAAAAAAGCACTCGAATAGTTCATTTTTTCAGTTGAATTGTAAACTTTTGCAAAATGCTTATACAATGAACTACAGTAGGCAGTAGAAAGATGACACAAGTGCCTTCTGTAGTCCTTCCTAAACATACAGAAACTTGATATTTCCCATGGTGATTTTGATCTGATCATAGCTGGGTCTGCTGGTGATCAATATATGTATGTCATAACTTAAAAGAAAAAAGACACTCTGTAATCACAGAAATTAACATCTAAATAAGAGTTTTTGATCATTTGACACATCCTCTGAGGTCAATGAAAGCACGGCTTTGTTTATGAGTTTTATAGGAAAGCTGGGAGAAGCTAATCTAATTTTAATTTCTGGTGGATTCCTGGGAGAAGTCACTGAAATTATCAGCTGAGTTACTGTGTAAGACTTGTATTTTTTTTGCAACAGGGGTGAGCTTGTCCTGATGTAGGTTCTGAACACCTTGTGCCAGGAATATATTCTCTCCAGAGTTTTGGTCTCTGTGCAGGAGAGCATTTGGTGCATTGTCATGTCTTCTCAACAGAAACAGCTGTAATGGATGTTTACTAAATTCTCACTGGGATTTACTCAATTTCTTTAAATATATCCCCGATTTTCTGCTTTAGGAGTTCCAAACACAATTTTGGATGAGAAGTGTGCTGATTCCCACTGGTTTGGAGTCTTTTTCCTACAATTTTAATTTCAAAAGAAAGTGGGAATGTTTCTGAAAAAAACTCAGTTCTTACATAACAATCCATTTCTAAGGAATGTATAACAGCCAAAAACTTTGGTACCTAAAATACTTGCATTTCCATTCAGATCTGTAGCTTGAGACAGGACTCTCTTGTTTTCCCTGAGCTGACAGTGTTGTTGCTCACTGCATGAGTTTCCTAATTCATTTGACCATCTCTATTGGGTCCCTGAAGCATTACAATAAATCCCTAACACATCTGCTAAAGGGGCAAATAACAACCTTAGGGCTTCTGGCTAGTCACTCCAGTGGCAGGATGGGGTCACTCTTGAAGGCACTAACTTTTGAAGGAGACCACAGTGGGACAGGGAAAGTGTTATATGCAGATAATTTTTAACTACAGAAAATTTTTTGTCTTTTGCTAGGAATCATTGACTCAGAAAACTTGTGATTGAGGTGCTGGGGAAGGAAATACATTGCTTGCCATAGCAACCTTAACATCCCCTTACAGTGTGTGTGTCAGTTGTGCTAGAGCTAATTTATCATGTAAAGTGTATGCTATGTATGTCCCATTTTACTGTCTGTTCATTTGTTTTGATAATCAAGATCTTGACAGATTTGTCCCACATGGTAGGATTTATAGTAAGGATTTTCTTATCACTGAATTAAGTTGATACATATAATCCTAGTGTCCTGCACAAGAACTGAATAGAAATGAAATATATTCAGGCTAGATGCAAAGATCTTGCAGAAAAGCACTCACCATTTCCCAATCAGTTATTCTCCTTGATTTTTTTCCCTGTTTCTTTTTTTCCTTTCTTTTTCTTTGATTTGTTTCATATCTTTGCAGGAGGAATCATAGAGAAGAGAATAGACATTGACTTTGAGAAGGTTAAATATTTCCTTCTCTATTAAAAGACCTTTCTGTTTTAGAAGATGCAAAGTTTAATTCTGTGAAATACACAAGTGAGTTTTGGAAATACACTACTTTTACCTCCAGTGTGAATGCTCACATACATTCTGCCTGTAGTTTCAAGTTTAATAAGTAAATTCCTTTTTCAGAAATGTTACCTCCTCCCCTGTAGCAAATGAAAGCACCTCATTCTCCTCTCTGAAGATGAGTGGAAAATGTGGGGTCTGACTTCTTACGCGAAAATACAAATGTGAACAGATTTAGCCACAGGAGTCACCTGCCTGGCCTGAGGCCCTCTGTTTTTCTTTTGAAATAAATGGTTCAGTAGTACAGAAATTGAGACTATATGAGATTATGTTTCTCCATTTTTATATTGCAGCAGTCTGCTTTAGTCTGAGCAGTTGGTAGGTGTGGGGCACAGGGAAGGTATGTGTCTGCCTGCGAGCATCTTTAAACTCTTACAAATGTAAGTACAAGACCTGCCTTACTGAGAGAGATTGTACAAGTGGTCTTGAACCTTTTGAGCTAGAGAACTCCAAACAGTGTCTCTTAAAATATCTATCCTGCAAAGTTACATTTTCATTTCAGGATTTTTAAGAAATAGCATTTTTTGCTTTTTGTAATGTTTAAGGACACTGAGGGCACTTACTGCCCTTTAACATTTTCTGCCATGGACAAATCCTGGTGGACATTTCCTAGTAAGGAAAGTTGAGATAAACCACAGAATCACAGAATGCTTTAGGTTGGAAGAGATCCTTAAAGATCATGCTTTTCCCAGCACTGGTACTGGAGAGAACATCAGTGAGGAATTACAAAGCAAAGATTCCTGGAACAGGAGATTTTTGTTTCGTTTTTCATCACATTTCTCTGGTCTAGACTCTGCTTGATTTTTATATATGATTGATGTTGACAACCAAAATACATTATGGAGCTTGGGCATGTATTTCAAGAAGGGCATATTTTGAAATCCAGAACTCAAAAAATCTAGAGGGCATGTATTCACTGTGTGAAAGTTTAGTTGGGAAGGATTTTCATCCCAGATGAACTGCACTTTTTCATCACTTGATACTTACTGTTGAGGAAGGGTGATAAGCAGCGCTTCTTCAGAGCACAGTGATGGTTTTTATCTGCTTCAGTCTTGGCAAAATTAATTAGACCATTTCCTCTACAATTCTGGTTCCCGCCTGAAGGTTTCTTTTAAGTGATCTTGATGTTTGTATTGTTTCATATGTTTTTTATGCTAAATACAAGTTAAGTGCTTCACTGTAATTCGCACCATTCTTTAACTGTAATGTGATTGAATTATTTTCATCCACTTTATATTGTCCTTTGGCTATTTTAGGAAGCTATGTTCCAGAAGAGTTTTTAATGCCCCTGTCCAGAGGGCTCAGATGATCCAGGAGTCCTGGCAGGCTGCAGTGAGGCTGAAGCACAGCACAGGGGTGCCAGCAGCTGAGCAGAGGCTGGGTGGCAGTGGTGTCCCTGTGGCCAGGCAGCAAGGGCTGGGTGGGCACCCACCCCTGCAAACCACTGATGTGTGACAAATCTCCCCTCTGAAGCTGACTAGATCTTCATTTTGGCTTTTTATTTCAGGAAAAGGGAGAGGGGTTCTGACTAAGGATCTGAAATCTCATTCAGAGATAAAGTAGGATTTGCTATGCTAATTTCTTTTCCACAGGACTTGAAAATAGAAGGAAAAGAGGCGTTGTTAATCGGATTTCATTTGTGTCCATCCATGTAGGTCTGCAGGATGTTTTTATTTTTCTACATTTTTCTTCCTAACTCTTTATATCTGAATTCAGACCAGACACTTCTGTTTCTTGATGGGTGAGTGTTGCAGGGATCTGGGGTTTGTCAAGGCTGAGCTCTGGTGTGCTGTGAGGGCTCAGGGCACCCTGACACGGGTGGGGTGGCTGGCACGGGGCTGGGACCAGCCTTGTTCCCAGGCAGACTGCTGGGTCAGCATCCAGCAGAAAGACCCCTGCACCTCCCTGACAGCTGCCACAGTAACCAAACACCAGCAATTGTTGAGGAAAGACACATCTAATAACATTAATTTTCTTCTAGAGCAGACGGTAGGGTAACTAAAGCCAGGTTGATTGGGCTTTGCTGGGACATTTACCTAATGGTCTTCTAGACAGCAGGTGCACTGGCAGTGATTTTAAACCTTAGAAAGGCCAAACAGTGTACCAAGTAAACCTTTGATGCTGTGGGGATTTTAAAGAGGAGGGAGCTGCATTAGTTTTAAATCATTACAAAGCATTTGCTGATGACAACAGTATTAATGGTGCTTTTATGGTGGCTGGTTAGTGACTATAAACAGAGTTGACTGTGGTTCACATTGTTATTTTAAATCAAACTAGCCAGTCTAAACCAAGCTCAGCTAGTCTGACTAGCTAACAGACAGGGGAGTAGTGTGGGCAGTTCCTCCTGCAGCACTGTGTGGTGTACTCCTGCATCCATCATTCTGTCAAGTGTGTGTTGGAAGCCAGGTTTGAGACTCAGTCACGTTCACCACCTAACACTGTCTTTAGGGTGATGAAGTCATGATTAGTTACACATAAGCATCCAACTGCCCCTGTCTAGCTACTTCTTTAGAGACATAGGTCATATCAGTGCTACAGAATTATTTTTTACTATAGTAATGTTAGCTTCTGACAGTTATATTACAACATTTTTATACTTTGGTGGAGGAGAAAAGCAGCTGCTTTTATGGCCTGATTCAATACAGTTCTTTTTAGCTCAATACCATGAAAATCCATTCAAGGCTATGAAAACTTCGCTAATCCTGGTGTGTTTTTCTAGAGCACAGTAGGCCATTTACATGGGGCAAGACAGACTTACCTATTTTATTGCTGTATCCCTCGATATTTTTTCCAGATTTTCACTTGTATGGGCTTTGAAAGTGAACAGTGGCACACCCATATTCGTAAATGCATCTCTGTATTGGTAGTGCCATATTCATGGCAAAGTGTTCTCAGCATCTTCACTTTTGAGATATTCAGGTGTACCAAAACTACTCTTTTAGATTTATTGAACTAATGGCCCTTACACTCAAAGGGACTTTTAGCAAGGCACTTTCTCAAGTCATGAATAGTTTTTCAATTTGTACTTCTATACTGATTAGCAGTATGAAACTTAAAGCTTTTAATTGAGAAACCACACAAGATATGTTAATTACATTTGAGTGCTGGAGACTGCAAGGGTGGCCTCAGCAGAACTTGGATGGGTGTAACAGCCCTCAATAATATATTCTTTGAAAACCTCTCTTAAGTCTTGAAAGGCTTATTGAATTGATGCCCTTGCGAGTCTGGTGTTAGTTATTTTATAAGAATGTAAAAAGAAGAGCTTCTCTAATGATGCAGGTATCAGAGGAAAGAACAGAGCCAAGGAGTTCCTCACCACTGCTCTTGTCCTCTGAACCAGTCGCTGCAGCTTCAGCACTTGAAATTATTTTATACTGTGAGTTCAGTTTCTCATTGAGGCTTTTCATTGATATTTGCCGTTGTTTGATCTGGACCTGAACTTGGCATATCTCAGTTCCAAATGGTCTTTATTTCCTACACAGGTATAAAAAACTGTTGGGGATATTTTTTTTTTTCTTTTTTAAATTTTGAAACATATGTAGCTTGAAAAGCTTTGAAACTGATTAGGACAATAATAAAATGTACTTTTATAGATGTGTTTGAAGTTCAAAGTCATTATGTAATCATTAATGCTGTTGGACTCTGTCGTATTAGCAGCTAACACTAGCTAAGGAACTTTCTGTTAAAGAGATAGTCTAGTTTTTTGTGCAAGAACTGGTAAATTTGGAGCTTTAGAATTAAAATAGTAAAGGGATCATGTTGCTAATATTAGATTTCTGAAGAGAAAAATAATAAACACAGGCAAGCTATCAGCAAGGGGATGCACGGAGGGAAATCTCAGAGCTGTTCTGTCTCTCATAGCTCCCAGGAGTTGGTGAATTATGGACTTCCCAGACAGGTGGATGACTAGTGAACAGTTATCTGTTGTAGAGTTATCTAATACCTTTTTGAACTCTTTTCTGCTTTTTGCTTCCTTCGAGGTTCAGTAATGCATTCCACTGTTGAATTTCTTGTAAAAAAAATTCCAGGCTTCCTTTTATTGTTTTAAATGTATCATCTTATTATTTCATTGTGTAATGTGGGAAGGAATGCATTCTGTATCAGGAGAATACATATAAAGATGGAAGATGCAGGGAAAGTGAACTGTTATATGTATTACTTATTTGTGCTTCATAGCTCTTCTATTTTCTTTAAATGATTTAGAGAGGGAAAGACCTGGACTGCGGGCTGTATGGATAAAATATGGATATTTCTGGTGTTTGTGCAATTTCAATGGTTCCTACTCCATTGCTAGTCTTTCCTCAGGCAATTCAGGGAAACTATCCACAACTCCAAATCTATTTTCTGAGTAGATATAATTACTTTAGAGACCACAACTCTGAATATTTTAGCAGTGTTCCCTAAGTGCATTATTTAATGTTTATTGACATGGGACTTCACATCTAAATTTATCTATAATCAGAGTTTTTTCCCCACAACTTTGTTCATACACTTTCAGTTTGGATATCCTGATTAATCCTTGTTTCCTTTAAATTGTTTCAAGCTTCTTTATGTGTAATTTTACTCTGTGTACTCCATAGTGTTAAAACTCTCTAGTGCAGTTAGGAGCCATCAGCCTGGTTTCCCATGATCATATGGTTTAAAAAAAGTGAAGTTTTGTGAGATGGTTTCCTTATAACTAACTGATGAGATAGAGAAAGTCAAGAAAAAGTCAAGGTGCTTCTAGAAGATGTTAACCAAGTCCTGACACCAACCTTTATGTTTTCCTAAGGCCTTAAAGTTCAGTATTTGGCAAAAGTTCTTTTAGTAAACTTTATTAAACAGTTCTAAAAGTAAACTTTTCTGCAACAGTTTCCTAATTATTATGGTAGCAGTTAAGGGTGATAAAGAAGCCACGCAGAGTAAAAACCATAAAGAACAGATATCCTGGCTGACACTTTGAGAAAGAAGAGAGAAAAAAGGGTTTCTGAGCAGTCTGAAGTTTAGCTAGTAGATGTGGTAAACGAATTGTACTTTTCCCAAAGAATGCTAGCCAGCTTATTCCCATTGTATTGATGGATAAATGGGTTAAAACAGAGGAGTTGTTTTCATTTTTCCTGTGTAGAACAAAAAGAACAAGTAGAACTTGTGTTGTAAGCAGTCGTGGCAGAGAGGATTCCTCATGTTCTTGCTTTCCATTTCCCTTTAGACAGGTATTTTGGACAAGGAATCCCATAAATTCCATAGGATTCCATAGTTCCTATGTCAATTTAATAATGGATGGTAAAAATGATCAATAGATACCAATAGACTGGACTTGTGTAATATGATGTTATGGGTGCTCCCTGCCTTCCAGGAGGCATTTGAGCCCAATGGAAAATTCCACTTACGGAGCCCATTTGATTTACAGTCAGGCAGGCCTAAATAGTCTTCAGAGAAATTACAGTCCTCCTGGGAAATACAGAACATAGGAATTCCATGTCCTGACTCTTCTCTTGCTACTTTTAATTTTGCTGTGACTTTGACCAGTGCATGAAAACTTGGTAGCTGTGGTAAAGGATATGAGATTAAACAAATGTGCTTCCTAAATCAGTGCTCCAGAGAATATTGCATTTTGTGATAAAAACAAATTCTTAGTTTTTGTGTTCACACATTTTTAAGTATGCTCTGATGACTGTAGAAAATATACAGCATTTTTACTTTGAGTAAGACTTTCATGTATCTTGTAGGGATTGAGTTAAGATTTTCTAGTTTATTATATTTGCAAAAATCCATTCTATTGAAGCCCGAGCCCATTTCAGTGACTTTGTATTTCCATAGTTTGCACCTTTGTTTAGCCTCCCAGTTAATATATACATTTTATTATTTTAGACTTCATGCTGGCTAGCTTATATGCAAATTCTGAGTCTTTGGGTTATATTTACTGAAGGTTTTAAAGTTTTCTCTGCAATCATAGGTCTGGAAGATTCTTTGTTTTTCTAATATGCAAACTGACTGATGCATAACATCACCTGATTCCAGCACCTGAGGCTTTATGAAAAACATTAAATATCCCAGCAGACTAAAAGGTCTCCCAGACTGAGGTTAAACTTTATGAGTTCAAACCTTTGTTCAGAACAGTGGGGATATGCAAAAACTTTCTCCAGCTCAATTTTTCTTATGATACTTCTGTTTTACAGCTATGCAACACTTAGACTATAAATTGCATTGCCATCTGTTCTGTGAGCCAGATTTCTGGGAATTCCTCAAAATTTATGTAGTAAATGCTGTAGGATTGGTACATCAGGAGGACAGTGTAAATTCAAGGGTTTGCAAAGAAAATTTGGAATTCCACATATGCTTCACTGAGTTTCATCACTGACATTGGACCAACAATTTCACTGTCCTCACTTAAAATGAAAGTTGTATTTTATTATGTGTCTTTTCACTGTGTGATAAAGAAGATATGAAGGAGTGAGTGGTCTTGAATTTGCAGTGTCATTGTCTTCAATGTTTTGCAATGATAAATTTTCAAGCATGGATGCTTATAATTAGACATTGCTATACCCCAATGAGGTAACTATATACCAAATGTAAGTCATCTCCTAGACACTTAACATTAATTAGGGGATCTAAATAAGGGCAAGTTGTTTAAAAATATTAAGAATTTTTGTTGTAACTCTCTTAAAATTAAACTCCATCCATTTGCATTATTGATTACTGGTTTGACTATAAATTATGATTTTAGTTTTTATTAAGATTGAATTATAGGCAATGATATAGAGAACTCCACAATTAAGAAAAGCATTGAATTATTGATATATTTTTCAATTACATATAAAATAAGAGTGACCTGATTATGTTTTTGAACCGTTTTGATCCCTTTAGCCACAAAAAGTTGGAAGGCAATAAAGATGAGGAAGAGGGGAAGAAAAAGAAATTGCTTTCTTACCAATGTCATATTCAACTCGATGAAAGCACATCACATATTTCTTTTTAGTTAATAGTTCCACCAAGTTTTGCCTGAATGTTGTTCTATGCTTGTTCTAAGTTTGTTCTAAGTTTAGTATTTTGACCACATGTATCAAATTTGCATATTTAGATGGAGCTCAGGAACATAAATACACCTTTCCTTCTCTAATAAATCTATTCAGCCCTTCAGATTGTGCCCATTAGTGGCTGCAGAAGCAAGAAACAGAACCTTTTTACTCTGTATGAGCAGAGGGTAGGCACTTGATAAATTAATGGAGAAGCTTATGTTGTTGCCAGAGAAGTAAACAAAAGAACCAGAGAAAGAACAAAATAAAACAGACACTATGAAGGGAAAATGCTGAAAGCTTAACTGTAGCTTTCCATTGCTTCTTTTATCTATTGGTTTTTGTTGTTGTTCCTTGTATATAAGTGGAATCCTGTAATAATATGTCCTTTTCTCCCTGATTTTTAAAGAACTAATTTTAAGAAGCTATCAAAAATATAGCAGGGTAAATAATATTTCCTTTCAAGAATATAGTTTAGCTTTCAAACTGCATATTTGTCAGAGGAAGAAGTTGAGTCAGTGGAAGAAGAGAACACTTTCATCGAAAGATGGCATGGTTGTCCTTGCATGACTGTTGTCTTGTTCATTGATCTGACTTTCTTGAGTTCAAAATTTACACATCTGAGAATCTTTCTGCACCTCACAATATAGAAACCTTCAAAGATTGAGCTGATGTTTGCTTCATGGCTTTAAACCTCTCAGCATGAACAGCATTTGGTCTGAGTGTGGAGGAGTAGAACTGAGGCTGATTCTTTCTAACAGTGATGAACCTGCCTCCATGGTTCATCTGTGAAATCCTTGGGCTTTGCAGGAAATTCATAACCAAACCTGCCTGCTCAGGTTCTTCAGCCAAATGAAAATGAATCTTACTGTTATGTTTCAGAACAGAGCTGGAAGCTGGTATGTGAAGAGCCTGCTCTGTTAATGGTCATTATTTGATTCTTCCTGACTCCACACATTTATTAAAGGAGATGAAATTTAATTAAGATTTAGTCTCAACCTATTTGTTATTTACCTAGAAGCTCTACAAAACTTTACTACTATGCAGAGTTTGCAGCAATGGTCCAGTTTTTTGGGGTTTTTTTTCTGTAGGTTTCTCTGCTTGGCTCTTACTCTGTCTATTAGGTAAGATTAGGACCCAGAAAATCAGATTATTATATCCCAAGGCGCTGAACCGATAAGCAGCTCATGATTGTTGATCTGCTTGCTACCCAGTGTTGCTGGTGTTTGAGGTGATGCTAGATGCAAAGCCAATTTCTTATCAATTAGTGCTCATTACAATCATTTCTTGTTATCAATTTTAAATGTTTGACAAAGCACTTTTAGGAAACTGCACAAAAAAGAAAATAGTAGCTGTACATGATTTCTTAGTAAATGCAACTCTTTAGGACCCAGTGCTAACCTTAACTAACTGGTTCCATTGGTTTCCAAGTAAATAGATCTGCTTTAGATCCCATCTTCTATCCTCTGCAGATTAAAGATGTTTTGAAACAAGCACTTGATATTGTTCTTTATGAGCAAAGTTGCTGAGAAAGTAAAGATTTTAAAAAAGAGCAACTTTTGCTTTTTCTATCCTGTTTTGTTATAGCTTGGGCTTTTTATCTGGCGTAACTACCATTGGATAACATGATGTACAATACAGGAATTAATGTCAGCCTTGAATTGTGTGGTTTCCATTTGCCTTAGTATTTAACATGTGGATTTAGTTTAATTTTAAATGTATCTTTTCCTTTATACATACACTGAGAATTGTGGCAGTATTAAAATCTAATTTACAAATGGTAAAATTGGATATAATGACGTTAAAATAATAGTTTTGATTCCTGGGAGTCCGAGAGGGTGTATCTGTGGAGTTTCTGAGAAATTTGGCCTATAATTACTATTAATCTGTTATACATGCAAGAAAGAGGCTTGAATGTGAGACTATTTAATAAACAGTAAAAGGTGTGTCTATATGTAAAAAGCACTGGGTCAGGCACACCTGCATTTCCATGTATCCTATATGTGCATGATGAATTGTTATGGAATTGTGCCTTTTTTGAGTACAGTGGAATTTTGGCTGAATTTGGCAGTGTCAGAGTTGGAGCTATCAGTATAGCCATCTGGGTTAATTTTCTCTCTTTCCTTCTTTAGTTTAAATTTTTAGCAACATCAGCTCAGGTTTCACAAACACTCTTCTAAAATGCATACAAATATTTTAAACGTATTCTGTGATCCCTGTTGCAGAAGGTGGAGACCTAACATAAGACTTCATTTGTGCTTTTCCCACCTCCATTAATAAATTAGTCTCACAATTACTGTAAAAACTGAGACGAGTGTGGGTGAAATGCCTGCAGCTTAGTCTCTCTAACCTTAATAAACAGAGTTGGTATTGACACTAGTGAATTTTGTTTAACCACAGTACATTTGCTTCTTAATTAGTGAATATTCATCTGTCATCAGCAGCAGCTATGACACCCCTCCCTGCTAACACGTTCTGTCATAAATAATCAATGAGACGCTATTAATATTCATGAGTGGGAATCTGTGTAGTCATGTGCACTGATGCAGAGACAGGGGGAGTGTTGCCACGAACTGAGCCGAAACTCTGTGTGTGTATACGTGAGTGTAAGATAGTTAGGGAAGGGAAGAGGAGCATGCTGCTACGCACTGCCCTGCCTGGTGCTTCCAGCTAACAGTGGCTGCCTGTGTGCCGGGGCTGGAGTGACTGATGAAAAACAGTAGACAAGTCTGGAGGGTGATTCCCCGTCACTGCATTTGCCTTTCAGAGCTGGGGAAATTAGAGGCTTTGCTCTTGTGTTGCTTATTAGGATGGGCTGCAATCTGTGCACTTTTCAGAAGAGAGAGGAACACTACAAACTGCTCTATGAAGTTTCACAGGTGAGTGCAGAGGATATTACCAGCATCTCCAGAGTAAAAATGTGTGTGCTTTACAGACAGTAAGTAGAGATGCTTTTGTTTTGCTTTGCCTTTTTTTTTTTTCCTTTGCAAAATTGCTAGTGAGAGTGTTTGGGGGGAGGTTGGTAATTATTAGTATTTTGGGTGTCTGTTGTTTTCTGCTCATATGCCACTCCCCCTTCAGATGACTTCCTGTGGGATTCTTTTAACATTTTTGTGCATCTTCTGCCAAGATGTCAGTCATATAGCAGCAGTCTCGTTGAACCATATCCGTGATGTTTTAAGCGAGCCCTTGGCTTGGGTAATAAGGCTGATTTCAGATAAATTGCACTGCTACCTCTGAAAGCCTTAGGTGTGTGATCTCAGGTATTTTTAAGTCAAGGAACAAAGTTTTTATGGCATGTCTGTGCTGGCTGAGACGTATGTTAAATTTTCAGATGAATTAATTGAAATTAAAATAATTCTGAAACATGATGTCACCTTTAAACAGGTACGGAGCACAACAGGGTTCGTGCTGCTTGCTCATTCCTTGTGTGTGTGTTATTTCTGTATACTATTAGACAAAGATCATAATCCCATTTGGGTATTTTGGTGTCTCTTTCAGCATCCTATCAGTGTAGTGCATAGCAGAGTAGCAGGCTGCTGCTGCTGTGTTCCCAGCTCCCTCAGAATGAGAAAAGATGAAACAAGTACCTCCCCATAATAGCCCATAATTTTTGCTCAGATCCTATTGAATCAGTATTTGATTTGCAGCTTTTTGTTTGTTTTTTTTCCTCTTGGCACAGCAGACTCACAGATACTAAAGTTTAGTGCCTTTCAGCATCTGTTCTCTCCCTCTCCATAATTTGTTCTGGCTTTGACACATTGCCATTGATAGAGGCTGAACACTGGCAGTTTTGGACTGCACTGCTGCTGACAGGCAGTGCAGGGGAGAAAAACCAGCTTAGAGTGCTGGTGGTCTATTGGCACAGCAGCAGCTAAGTGCCCAGTGCCCACTGGTTCCCTCCGAGTTCTCCTGACGTGATTCATTTCACAGTGGGCTAATTACAAAGTGGATTCTCTACACATGAAGCAGCCTCCTCAGTTGTGGTGTTAATGCACATTTTCATGGTAATGTGATCAGAGGCTCATTAGCCAGTTTCCAGAATGATCCTCTGCATTAATTAAATATAAAAATGACTCTTTTTATCACCATAGAGAGGAAGAAGAAGATTAACATTGTTAATTACTATTGGGGGCCATACCTCTGCATCATTTTTTACCACAGAATCAGCAAGTGTATCTAATCCTAAATGAGTGTCTGCAGGTAACATGCCCATTGCCTTGCCTGGTGAAGATGGTCTCTAGGTGGAACACTTCCCTTTAGTTCAATATTTAGTTGTAATCCCATCATCATTTTTTCTTGCAGCAATAGCATAGGGAAAAGCATAGCAGCAGCCCATTTCCCTCGCTTCCTTTTCCTTCTCCCCAGCTCTGGATTGCCAAACTGATCTGAAAGTGTAAAATGGAGTAGGTTAATATCTGCATTTGTGTGCCAGGGGATAAGAAATGCAGGTTCTGCTGTGAAACAAATTAGACATTAGACATTTCTTAAAGGGCTGCATGTATGCATGGGAAAAAGACTGTGTCTGGTTTAGAGCAAATGCATTTTCAAAACATTCCTTGCAGTAGTGTTACATGGTAATAAATGATTGAAATTATCAGCAAATCTAAAGGTGGGATTTTAAAGAGATTTGAGAGAAATTCTTCCCTCTATCTGTTATCTTCTCTGCTATTGAGTTGAAGTGTCTGTGGATGTGAGCGACCAAGGTGCAAAATTAACTAATGCTTTCACTTTTTACTCTGGTGCTTGCCAGATAAAGTGTTATCTCTGAGAGGATCTCAGGGAGGTTCCTTGGGGAGTTGAAATGCAGTGAGCCTGGTGCTGCATCTTGTGCTGTTAGGGAAATGTCACTGATAAGGTGCAGAAGGAGAGCAGAGAAATGACTTAGTGTGCTCACTGCCAGATCCTGTGTTCATCTGTAAACTCATCCCTATCTTTGTTTCAGTGTGTGCAGGTCAGAGCCCAGAGGATACTGAGCATATTTTTAACCAGGTGCTGCAGTAAAGATCAGGTAGTGTCTCACACCATAACTGCTTCTGTGTACAATTCTGATTTGCACCTGGGAGGGGGGAGCAGGAGTAGAATATGATAAATTAAATTAAGCCAAGGCAGGCATTACTACTTGATTTGCAAATCCCTTTTTAACTCTCCAGTCCTGTAATTCCTATACCACAGGCTTGGCTCTTTCATCTACATGATTTCTGGAGAGCTTGGGACAAGTTAGCCTGTCAGGGACATGAATTGACTGAGGATGAGCTGTGGCTCCCTAGCATATGTGGATCAGATAGATTAATTTATATTCATATAAAGAAGCAATCCTTAGCCTCATCTGCCACCTTCCCTGCTAGGCTACCTGATACTGTGGGTGGTCTGTGCACTCATATAATTTAAAATATAGTAAACAAAGGAAAGAATATTTACAGAGGAAAACTGTGCAAATGCCTGCAATGGGACAGGTTTTCTGTGACTGTTTTTAGTGAGCTCAGATTCAGCATCACAGAAATTTTTGTTGTAGTGCTGCTGGAAAATGAAGACTTCATTAGAATATGTATGATTTCTCACTCTTTCCCCCATTCCTTTACTCCAGACTTTTCTTTTGCTAAGGTAGCAGTTCAGAGACCATGGGGGCCTTCTCCAAAATTATCATTTGCTGGTGTTATGGGTAGGTATATTTAGATAACTCCGTTTTGCACGTGCAGATTTGGATCAAAATAAAAAGTCATATAGTCATATTTTAAGAATGAGAGTGTTTGAGAGACCACTATGCATTGGTGAAGGACCCTTGTGCTTCTAGTGCCTCTTCACCAGTCCTCAGCATGGCTCAGGTTTATTTCTTGGCTTCACTGGGGGAAGGTCTCAGGCATACTGCCCCTTCTCATATGGAGACCTCCATATGCCTACCAGTGCAGAAATGAAAGATGCCTCAATTTGAAATTTATGGCCCTATGTGCTACTTCATGGAGCACTTTAATATTATTTCCTGTGTGCTGTATAAGCAAGATTGAGCTAATGAGTGTGCATTCAGGAAGTCTATGTCAGGTCACTTAGAGAGGGTGAGATCTGGTGTATGCTCATGTCCATTAAGAGCAGACCTCTGCCATTCTCAGCTGATTTTCTCCTCCATTGCAGGAGTTAAAGAAGCGAGTTAAAGTCATTTGTTATCAGCATGGTGAGGATTCTTCCCATTTAGCAGAAAGGATAAGAGGAATAGGGCTAGGATTGTAGGGAATCAGCAGTAATCTTCAATAGCCTTGTTTGAGACTCAAGAAAATGCAGGTTTTCTTCAGAATATTGTGGCTGTCATATAACCAGTTCTATTTGCTTGAATTTTTGTTTTCAAAATATGCAGTTAGCCCAGAGAAAAAGAGGGGAAAGCTGGAGAGAGAACACTGCTTTTACAGGGAAACCTAAAGAAAGAATGGTGTGAACTTCTTTTTTGAGTTACATGTTAAGAAGCTGATCTAGTTCAGGTGAGCATAAAATTGAAAGGGAGAAAGAAGAAAAGCCAGAAGGGAAAAAGAGGCTATCTCACATGGCTCACAAAGTCAGTGGTGGAGCTGGGATTAAAACTGGAAGGTTGCACTTTTATGTTTTATATTTGACCTGGGATAATAGTAGAACTTGCTCACAGCATTTTTAAATCCCCTGAACATTGATTATGTCTTTTGCTCCTCATGTTGGTTTCCATAATTACCAGAAAGCTCAAATTTTTACCAGTTTAGAGTTCTGATCTTGTGTTCGTTTTGATATCCCTTGGGCTACTTGAAGTACTAAGTTCTAGTGATACATCTCCTCAAACTCAGAGCTGCTCACAAGAGAGACACCAGAGGCACTTCTGCAAGTTTCAGGAGAGGCTGCTTGTAGCTGGCATTGGAACATGGAAGACTGGGGGCCAAGCAGTGCTCTTTAGCACTAGGACCTGGCTCCTCTGGTCTTGATGAAGGCTGAGCTTGTTCCAAAGATCCATTGAGTAACTAGATGATGCAATACTGATTTTCCATTTGAATCAAACTTCAGCCACTAATATTCCTTTGGTATTTATGCCATGTGAAGTATTTCCATGACAGCTCCTCAGTGTGGTGGTTGCCATTAGCTCTTGTTCTTTTCTGTAGATACCTGCCACAACTTTGGTGTACTTTTGTTTGCTGTATATCAATGCCACCTCCAAATGCCCCTCATGAATTTCACCAGCTATGGGAAAGGACTAGCTTGTGTTGCATCAGCACAGGCACATCTTTGATTTATATCTAAGCTCTCTTTCTATTAGAAATTCTGTAGCAGCACACTTTTACCTCTGGAGAATATAAAAGAAAAAAAATCTGAATTTAATTGTCTGGAAATTAGCTGAATTATCTGAGTTTAATTAAATCAGTAGCAAAAATAGATCTGGTTTGATCTTACTGCATTTCCTCTCTTTTTCTTTTTGCTTCTCTAAATTTTCAAAGCAAACAAGTGATAAACCTCAATCTTATTTTTTCCTAAGTAGCTCTTCTGAATACTCATTTATCCATTTGAAAAATTCAAAAATAAAAGTCCACAAACTTGCAGGAGTACTGTTTCAGTTGAACTGAGCAATTTTAGAGATATGCTTTATGTAATTCCCCTCAAAAATGCACTCATATTAGTCTCATATTAGTAATGTATGATTAAAATGTAATCAAGTAAAGCTTGTCATACATTTCTAGCCATGTCCTAAAAACTTTCTTGGCATTTCTTTAAAGAACCTCTGCTGAACTGAAAAGATTGAAAAATTACTTCAAAAATTTGACTTCTCTTATAGATAAGAGATTATCTTTGTGGTTAGCAGGCACAGCTTTTCTGGTTCTTCTGTTTCCTTGATTATTTACTTCACACCAATAATTAAGCAGGATGAAACAATAGAAATTCAATCATAGAAACAGTCCCATTGCCATAATGTTTCTGCAGGCTCAGGAAGAGACGGCAATGCCGTGACATTGCTAACAACTGAGCATTGCTGACAATCTGTTCCTGGTGGAGGAGCTCACTTTCCCTCCCTGGATGCTGTGCCAGGGATCAGGGAGCACTGGCTGCCAGCAGTGGCTGTCCCCAGAGCCTGGGCACCCACTCCCCACTCAGTGCTTGGAGTCACCACAGGCCACTCGCCTAAAGGAGAAGAGACATCTTTCAGTCTTGTCTAACTTTAGCCTCTTACCACAGAGCTCTGTTTGGGTGTGAAGGCTCCCTGAGGAGTCCTGGAGGATTGGGATTTGGGTCTGGGAACACACAGGCTGCTTGAAATAAGCAGCTCTGGCTGTCTGGTTGGATAGTGGCTGTGGAGAAGGCATTCGTGCATACAGCTACACATGTAAGTAGGTTGTCATCTGGTTCTCTAAAACCTAAACCTGGTAGCAGGAGTCTTTTTGATCATTCTTTTGAACATGACACCTGACTTACATGCCAAATACCTGGGTATTATTTCTGATCTCAAAACAACAAGTGATAAAGAACTTAATTTTTTTCTGGTAAAATCCAGGAAACTCTGAAGTGTTACCACTGACTTCATTGGGCCAGGCTTTCATTTTCTGTCCTTGTTTACTGTCTGGTAAAAGGCACATAGTTCCTGTGCATACCTCGAGAGGAAAGATAAAGAAAGAGTCATCCTGAGATAAGAAAGCAGACAATAGTATGTGAGATAAGAATTCAGAGGATGGGTACAACACAGGCAGCTATAAAAAACCGTACTGAGATCATATCTGTAATCTGCAGGGATGTTCTGTGGTTCTATGGTTTTATATGCAATGCCATGAAAATTTAAAAAAATAAATGGTTCAGGTACTGAATAGCATGATTTTCTTTCTCAATTTACTGTTTGTTCCTTGCATCTTGAATTTAACAATGGGGATTAAGGATTTTTCTGATGATCAGATTTTTTACACATTTTTACAAAGCCATCCTTTCTTGGGGCTTGCTTCCTGATGTGATTTGCTGTGGATATAATCCTTAGGCCTACGGCAAAATGTATCTTTATGTGAGTTCTATACATCAGTGATGTGATGAAGTCAGTCTTGCTACCTTTGAGCATTCTGTCAAAAAAACCCACATATTTTGGAGGTTCAGTATTTTTGTTTTGTGGCTCGTTGAGTAGGAAGAGCATTAAAATGTCAGCAAACACTCCACCTTGTATGTGGGGTTAACTGACAGTAGATTGTTTCACCAGTTTTCTCTCAGGATCTGAGAGAGTTTGATGGAGATGTCTACAGCAGGGCTTGGTGATAACCAGCAGTTTTCCACGCCTAGGGATTTGTTGAGGTCTTATAAAAATAATTTTTAAAAAATACCAAGAAATTTTTAGATCTTTAGCTTTAAGACCATGTGGCTTTAGATTATGTTCAACCTAGTATTTTAAATGGCATGAGCTTCTTGTAACAGTATTTGCTTTTCTGTCAACCCCCTAACTTTGAACCCATCTAATTTTAATCACAAAGGCTTTTCTCATCTTTTAGTTTAATGCAAAATGGTTTGATGATATTCTTAAGTAGATTTTTTTCCAAGTGCAGGAAGATTTCCAAGTTTGCTAACATCACCTCAAAATACCAAGACATGAAAGAATTTAAGATTTTCAATGTTGACTACTCTTGATACACTTACTTTGTGGTTGCAGTGAAGACAGTTATTTTCTGTTTTTTATATAATAAGTTTGTCTTTTGTTTTACTTTGCTCAATAACTGTGAAAAAAAATGAGTCCATTAAGAGAGGATATTAAATCAGCTACTGTTCAAGGGTTATCTATAATATTATAACAAATAGTGGGTCAGGAAAAGAATTTTTAAAATACTTGTATGCCATTTCTAGGACTGGACCTACAAATGGAATTGCAGTGTCTTTATATAATGCACTGCAAAGTCTCTTCTATAATTGTTTGTAGTTTAGTTTAAAATACTGATGTGGAGAACAGGGTGATTATTTGGCCACTCCTGCATAATAGGATGATGTAGACTCCCATGATCCTCACTGAGCTTTTTATTGTTTAACTTTGAGAAAGTTGGGACATTTTACACATTATTCTCTCAGGTGGAAAAAATTATGCATTCTTTTCTTCTCTAATATGAAGGTTGAGGATTTTGTGTATTTGTTTATGTGTTTAACTGAAAAAACCAAACACTGATAATCAGCAAAGGGCAGCAAAGCAAACATTAATTTTTTTTTGAGTTGTCATCTGATTTTTTATGGTAATGGTTATTCTCTAGAGGTTTTGGTCATGACATTTGACCTCTGAAACAACATAAACACAGTGGAACAAGCAGTCTTCCAAACTACCACATCACGCATAAAATTCTGTGCTTTAGGTATATTAATGTGAGAATTGAACCTGAGAAGATTCAGTATGCAAAAAGTTTACAAGTATCTTTAATTTATCAAGATAAAATGTAGTTTTTGGGTTCTTCACCCAGCTGGAGAATTCTTACTTTTTTGTTTCATATCTTTCTGTATTTGGGGGGGCGGAGGGGGAGTTGGTTTTTGGGGGTTTTTCCCTAGCTCCTAGAATCATAATGTTTTGTAAAAACTACTTTTCATTAGTAGCAGTCTGACTCATGATCAGTGAGAAAAGCTTGTAAGTATCAATCAGGTTTAATAATTCCGTTTATGAAATTTGAAAGGAATTGGGATGAACTTGAAAGAGAATGTTTAGAAACAGTCTTGCTCTGGTTTGATATTCTTCTGCATATCTGGGGTTGGCAGCGTGGCCTGAGAGGTGAAACCCAGGCACAGGGTATGGGCAGTGGTGCATGACCCTGGGGAGGAGGGTATGGTTGGGATCTGGACTGTCAGGGCTTGCCCAGAGACATCAGTGCCCACAGGAGCATGGGTGTTTGAGCAGTGCCATGGCTGTCTGGGCACACCTCAGCCCCAGGCTGTTCTGGCCAGGAGCTGCAGACCTGCCTTCAGGGACTGTCCTGCTTGCAAATGTCAGTGCAGCTTCTGTGTCCATGTGCATCAAAGGGGTGAAGCCCCTGGGAAAGAGACACAAACCTGATACATGTTCAGTTGTGATGTCAGAAATACCATGTACTGCAGGGCCAGAACCTGTGTCCTGAGGAGCACAGGGAGCATGGGATAGGGTGAACTTGGCTAAATCCTTATAAGGACAGAACAATTGAAATAATCAGAGAAAAGGATTTTTTTTTGGTTACCTGTAATGTAACAGAGCAATTGGCTGACTTATGTTATGTGTTTGATTGTACTTGTAATGTGCTTTTTGCATATTATAGTGATGAATTTGCAGGAAAAGCTGCTCAGGGAACAATCATTATTCAGGTCTTTGACTTTCCCAAGGCTAGAATGTGAAACATTCAGATTCCTCATGATATCTGGGGTCATAGGAACTGCCAGGTCAAAATAAATTTTAATGGCAGAAAAGGTTGATTATTAGTTAAAGTTCAGCATTGGGAATACATTCTCAGAAGTCAAGGTTGCTAAAAGTGGGGATGACATATTTCATTGCAATATAGTTCATCACTTGAATTTGTCATGTCTACTATTACAGTTGTGAAAGACAGAAACACACAAGTTTATAAATGAGGAATTCAGTTAGTGTGGATGGTATCTACATTGTTTCCAGTAAGGAATATAATTGCCTTAAAATGAAAATGCTTCATGAAAAAATTAGATATTTCATCAAATATGGGCTTACAGAAAAAACATAGGGAAA
The DNA here is from genome assembly GCA_013400215.1 of Cisticola juncidis. NCBI lineage: Eukaryota > Metazoa > Chordata > Aves > Passeriformes > Cisticolidae > Cisticola > Cisticola juncidis. The sequence continues at coordinate 728,063 of VXBR01006543.1, forward strand.
ATTTTCTAGAAATACCTGGATGTTATTTATTTATCATAATAATTGAATATTTAGGTTGATTATCTTTTGAAACATAGTCAACAGTTTATGAAACAGTGTATTATTTCACATAGTGTAAAACTGGTAGCCAAAAGTGAGTCAAGTTCTCCTTTATCTAAAATTGTTTTGCTCTTTCCAGAGTTAGGTGTACTGTTTGAGAAATACCAGAACTTCTCTTAATGTGGAATTTCCATTCTCTCTGGATTTCCCCTTCTGAAATATGTTGCTTACTGGGGGAAACTCCTGTATATGTGCAATTTTATTTACCAGCATATACTTGCAAAGATTTGCTTGAAAGCAGTCTCTACCTTGTGGAAGAGGTGGGAAGTAGCAAGAACAGCTGTAGCAGCTGTGAACAGCTTCCAATAAGGTATTTGACAGAAGAATACACCATTCTATCAGCAGCACATGTTGTGATGCCAGAGAGGAATGTTGCCCTGTTTAAGAGAATTTGCCAAAAGCTGTCTTTCTGCTTTGTGGGTATTGCACACCATTGGATGGGTGATTGGGGTATATTGAGGTATGGGGCTGCTTCATGCAGCAGTGGGTCTTGGAGGTCTGGCTCCAATTCCTTCTCTTGTGGGTATATTTTGAGAGGTTCTGGTTTCTCTTTTCCTGTTCTTGTATAAAATTCGGTATTATTTAAAGCTTAAAGATTAGCTGTAGAGATCATGGCAAATGGCTAATGAAGAAAGTGAATTAGCATTGCCCAGTAATGATGATAGTGATCACAATAACCATTGTAAAGTGCTAGATGAGCCACTTAGCATTTCTTTGTAAAGTTATAACACAGGTGGATCATTACAGAGAGTAGAGAGTAGGCCTGCCTGCATTTCCAATGCTTCCTCAACATACAGAAAGCATTTGATTCTGTTTGTTGGGTGACTGAGTTTTTCTTTCACTGTACATTAAACTTCAGTTTGGTAGGAATTTTCATTGCAATTTCCCCAAACTACTTCAGAGACATGCTGCTTTTTATTAATATATTCATTGTATTATGCCCATAGTGTGAATGAATTTCTAATTGTTGATTCGTTGGTATTGCTTTCTTCAGATCCTTGTATAAATAGGGGATTTTTGGTATTTTTTCATCAGTAGTTGAGTCTTGTTGCTGTCAGTTCAACATAGATACCAAATCTCCTGACTCCTATAACCACAATATATTTCATATCCAGGAAATATGAATTTCCGTGACTCTTACTAAACCATTTAAAACCTTCTTGATGAAGTAGTTTGAAGTTCTTAACACAGGAGGTCATTCCAATTCATCTCCCAATGACCTCTTTGTCCCCAGTTTTATGTATTTCCCTGATTGAAGGATGTTGTCTGGTCATGTTCAGTAGGAGAATGTCTTTGAAAGCCTGACTTGTAGGAATATGATGAATAGTGACAGGGAAAGGATTTTACCCAGTGAGAAAATACCAAATCATGTAGCACTGTAGTTTCACTTACTAAATATTGTCCAGGCTCTATTGTTGAACCCTATGCTGCCAGTGTCACTTTGTCAGGATGCTTTCTGTCCTGTGACTAGTGGCTTCAAATGTACTCATCCATCTTCTTGTCCCATTACATTTGATGTGACTGATGTTCTGCAACTATTAAAATTTATGGGAAAGAACAAAGAAGAAAAATGTGCCCTTCAACTGATTATGCCTTTGAAAGAGCAAATGAGACTCTACTGCTGTTTAGAGTAAATTGAACAGTTATTTCTAGGTTTATCTATATTACTTTATTTTAATATTAGCAGTAGATCCCTTGTTTTGTTTTTTCAATATTATATTGAGAGCAGTAAGCTTGCATCAAAATTTTCTCCTTTAATTTTGTGACAAGTGAACATACAAACTCTCTTAGATTTATCATCTGCCTCTGGTAATCTTGAATGTGAGATATTGCTAGCATGCCTGAATTACCCTCATAGGAAAGATTGAGGCATGTTTTACTAGCCTAGGCCTTTCCTTAAGGGAGAACCCATTGCTTGGCCACAGTTCATGTATGCTGGGAGAGAACTTCTGTGGGATGTCACAAGGTTCTGCTTGGAAATTCTTGCTTACCTTAAGTTCTTCAGGACAATTAATGGCAGACTAGAAATTCAAAAGACTTTGTAGTATTGGCTTTATCTTCATTTCCTGGATAGAGATGGCTTCACAAAGTGCTAGTCCAATGTTTGAGGGTTAGACAAAGGCCATTACAAGCTCAGTGGAGAGGACAGATGTCATATTTACTGACAGCTGAAGACAAAACACTGAGGGAATTCAGAAGGAAAAGCTCTCAAGTGATCAGTATGGCTGATTATTTACAGATTTATGACAGCCTTCTCAACATAGCAGCCAACAGTTCTTTCCTATTTGGCAACAGTAACGAGGTTGTAATTCTTTTTTTTCAAATTTGGACTATGGGTATTTGCATGCCTCCAAAATGCAACAAAGTGGGCCCCTTAGACTCCCTGATGTTCTTGTAGACATTTCACCAAGTGCTGTATGCAGCTCTGTTCCCTTAACTAGTGGTACTTAGATGCATTGAAGTTTATTTCCATGCCAAGTTCAGATATGTTCTGGATTCGTATACTTCTGTGTAAGGAATTTGAGTTTCTTGGACTTCGTCTTGATTTTATTCCTTTGTCTTGGTAATTCAGGCTTAGTAGGTGTTCTGTCTGGTGCTCATAAAATATGTTTGGCTTGTGGGCTAGGAAATGCTTCAGAGAGCTCTAAGTCTTGAAAGACTGTTTCTTACACAATAATCTGTAATTATTTAATATTGCTGATAGTCTTCAAGGCCTGTTGCTTTCTCCAACTTTTTCTTAGTCTGGAGATGGTGCACTGTGAAGTGGATAATATTTCTACATTGGGAGTGGTTTCACTTGGGTTACTATAAAGACAGTTGTTCCCATCTAGAATTTGTGAAGAGGAATTTGATTAAGATTAAAATAGGCAAATAAGACTTTAAGAATCTTAATTTAATAATTTCTCTGTGAGGTCTCTTCTCTCTTTAGTTACTTACTTGACCTCCAGCTGAGAGTGGATTCATGATTTAACAATAACCTTCTTACAGATAATTAACTCCTGAAATTAGCTGAAGTTAAGCAAAAATAAAGTGGACCTGTAGACATATCCTACTTAGTACTCTAATCTTAGCAGGACAGCTCTGAACTCTTCAAGCACAATCTCACCCTTAGCATGAGAGGCACTTGAACAAGTAACTCCATAGGAATAAACTTCATATTGCTTCTCTTTTACTCTGTGCTAAAATGACTTATGGAAAAGGGATTGTGGAAGAATGCACCCTGTATTTTATTTAGGGCAAATGTATGCAGCAGATAGCTCATGTTTTGAAATTTGCACCCCTGTAAAGACAATTGTTTCTCATGCATATGTCTTCAGTGGGGAATGAAAAAGTTGGAATTGAGAGAGGAATTTCAGCTTACCCTTTTGGACTGCAAGGACTGCAGCAGCTGCTGGGACTAGGTCCCAATGAATTAATTCTGTTGTCAAAGAAAACCAGTTCTTAGCACTATACAGAAAGGTCATCATACAAATAGTAGTGCTGTTAATTTCTAGTATGACTTCAGAAGGAATAGGTCTCAGCCTTCCACCTCCCCATACCTTGAGAGATTTTAGTTGGAATCTACTCTAAGCCTGTGGTAACAGGTTTTCAGAAAAGCTGGTGATCCCACATTTTTGATTTTGAAGACACTGAGAATTGCTTATCTTTGTTGTAGAGAGGAACATCTGAATGCAAGAGGAGGGATGAGAAAATTGGATTTCCTTTTATTGCACAGGAACACTGAACAACACTGACAGAATATTTACTCCTGTGTTTTCCTTCTAATTTGATTCTCTGACTACCATATCAATCTTTGTTCATTGGTGAAACAAAATTAGAGTATCACAGGTGGTGTTGCTTGTGCCTCTGCCGCAACTGAAAGATGTGAAAGAATTAAAGATGTGGGCCATTCTGTAAGATTTATTTACCAGTTCATCCACAATGAAATCTGCCGACTGTACAAAATGTTATGAAAATGCTCCTCAAGCCATGTCAAGCAAAAGGTCTTTTTTGGTTCCTGTTTTTCTTCCTCTAGTGAGAGATTTGACATGTTTGGTAAAGATGTGTTCAGTACTGGTAACTTTTGAATTTTGATTGACTAGCTTTGTTCCTACTCCCCAGCACACTTGTAGTCATTTGAATAATACAAATTACAGTGGCATTAGTAGCATGTACAACATTCTGGAGAAAAAACTTCCCTATCCTCAGTTAAAGTACTGTGAACATTGTTCCAGGGCTAGGTTGTTTTTTCCTAGTGGGCACTTAAGTCTTTTACTTTGCTCTTAAAGAAGAAAATGCAGCATTACCTTGTCTCACCCTGCGTGGTATTTTTTTCAGCCCACGCAGAAGGAAGACAGGATCACCCTCACCACTGCTGAGCAGGTTGTGATACTGGTTGCAGTATTTGACAGGGTGCTCTCTTTTTTCTGATGATCCATAACCAAGCTAGCCTCATGGTTACCTTTGTGAAATAGGTCTGTATTGGTCATCCTTTTCCTGATCTGAAACTGTGGGCAGAGAGAAGTTAAAGATACCTGACCAAGTATCTTGGTGTCTTGTAAGATATTTTTCTCTTTGTCCTTTCAGCTGTCTGTATGCTTACAGAAAACAATAAACCTTCTGGTAAGGACACTTCTATAAGTGTAGTGAAGGTTAATGTTTAGATCAGGAAAAAAAAGTTATGCTTCCTATGGATTGGCAGCATGTCAAACCCATTTGAAGAACAGAGGCAGAACTCCAGAGAATGTTTTCCTAACATGCTGCTGGAAGCTCAAGGTACAGTTTGTTTCTTCTTAGAAACAGGCCCATAGTTTTAAATCTGTTTAGCATTCATAGAATATACCACACACTAAGATCTTTGTTAAATGAATTATAGACTGTGTAAATAAATTAGGAAGAAAATAATGTATCAGGGATAAACACCTGGCTAAAATTGCAGGGCAGCATTTTTGCTCGGACCTCTGAGAAAGTAAATTTGTGGGAAATATTTCAAATCTCCCTAGTTTATATTTCATTCACAAGGAGCTTCTAGAAAATACTACTTGATCCAGATCAGAATAAGATAGTGCTAAAAACTGAGAAGTATGTTTACATATTCTGCAAGAGTTACAACTTCCAGAGCTGAGATTATATTCAGGAATATTGTCCATATGCCTCTATTGGCTGCAAAGCAATGCCACTCGCATTACTCCAAATGAACATTCAGGGATTGGAAATAGGCTGCTGTTTGAGAATTTAGACCTCACTTGCACCTACCTACACAGTATAAACTTCTGATTGTCCTTTACAAATGTTTTAGCTCAAGAAGCATTTTTTAAAATTGTTGATACCAACGGTTTTCACATTTGCAGCTAAATAATTGCGGTAACTTAGACAGTATGGACATAGCAGGGTTGATTTTCCTTATTTTTGCAAATGGCTATTAAAAATCCAAAATTTTAGAGCTGTGGTTGTTTATCAAAGAATATAAATCATTTTACAAGACAGGAAAATTCAATTAAATATTACATTTTATGTCTTATTATATGTAGCTGATTGATACTGAGAAACTGAGAAAGCAAAGTCCTCCATCACCTATATCCAGGAAGGTGGAGAAAATACTCATTAAATTAACATTAGTTTAAGAAAAATGAAATTTCTGAGCCAATTGCAATTTACTGTTAAGACTAAACAAAAAATATTACCTTTGTTACAGAAGGTGTGACTTGAGCAGGCAGTTCCATATAAAATTGAGAAGCTGCAAATGTTCTGCACTTGAATGATGGCGAACGTGTGATCTTAGTTCTGCTTCATTAGCCCCTAGTGAATGAGTGGTAAATTTTTCCTATTTATACATTTCTGTCAGGGGATCATAAACACAGCCCAACTAGTGCATGTTTTCAGTGCAGCAATTCCTTTTTTTCTTTTTTTCCCCCCCAGCTTTGATGAATAGTTTATATTCGTCTTGAATAAATTTTTCTTCTTTGCAGATATTCAGATAGGTATTAGCACTGGTTAATTATGCACTCAGTACCTTTTCTAATAGAACTATCTGTCATTATGGCAAGCTTTTATGTTGTATTTGAGGAATTCAGTCTTTTCAGTAAAATACTGCTTTTGCAGTATGCATGGGAACGATCAATTTTATTTTCTGCTGATTTGATAATTTCCTACTGAAATTTAATCTTCTATGCTATGGAGTTTGTGGCAAACTGAAAGATTTTTTTCATCTGCCAAGAGAGTATCGAATGCTTCAGTTTTTTACCTCCATTGCAGAAAATACACCTTTAGATTTTTTTGCACTGTAATACTTTTACATCTTCTTTTAAGGGTAAAAAATGTGCAGCTAGATTGTTTTCTGTGTCATTTACTAATTCAGTATACCAGGGTTATAAACAACATTTCCTTTTTCCTAGATGTTTCTCCAGAGGTGATGTTTTGTGTAGAATGTGTAGTTTAAAAAAGTCACTAGAGATTGGTATAGATGATGAATATTGTACAAGTTGAAAAGTACTTTGTTCTAGTTAGTGTTTTTTACACAAATGCAAAGTATGTTGTTGGCTTTGGACAGAGTAGGTTTTGTGTGCTTCTATATCTCTATATTATTGCTTTTCCTGTTTTCAGGTCTTTTTGTCCAGGGTTTACAAAGACCCTTATCCAGAGTTAGGTACTTGTCACAATTGAATTTCAAGCGGTTTCAGCAATTTTCTTAGTGGAAACATCAGTCTTAAACCCTGTTAGATGGAGCCAACCAACTTTAACTGGAAAGCGGTATCTTTGAGATACACCTGAGCAATCTTTCCCAAAATGCTGTGCTTGTCCTATCACACCACAACCAATTGTGGGGATGCAGCTTGTTACATCTCCAGCTCCTGGCAGCTGACTGAAGGTGACAGCAGGCACTGGACACTTTTTTTCTGATAATGGTCTATACATCCAAGCTTTGGATGGTGTTCTACACTGTGGTGTATTTTACATGATTAGAAAAAGATGAGAGGAAGAAGAAAGAAACTCTGTAAATGATAGTTACTAAAAATACATGGCAGAGCTAACACAAGTGTGCCTTAAAGGCTATATTTTTTATCATTATTGTAAATCTATTCTCTGCTACATTAGAAGTGCTCTCCTAATCACAGTAAGATAAGATCATAAATGGGAACAAACTTAGTAATAACAACAGATATTATCAAAGCCTAGGAGGTGCTTTTAGAACTGATTGCTGATACCTTAATATTGACTATTCATAAATTCATAGAATCATTTCTATGATTCTATGACAAAAGATGTTTAAGATCATTGAATCCAACTGTAAGCTTAACACTGCCAAGTGCATCACTAAACCATGTCACTCAATGACATAGCTACACTTCTTTTAAATACCTCCGGGGTGGTGACTCCACCACTTTCCCCAGCAGCTTATTCCAATGCCCAGGAACCTTTTCTGTGAAGACATTTTTCTAATATCTAGTCTAAACCCCCAGGGCAAACCATCACTTGTTACTTGGATGAAGAGACTGACCCTCACCTCACTACAACCTCCTTCTAGGTAGTTGTAGAGAGTGAGAAGTGCCCCCTCAGCCTCTTTTTTTCCAGGCTAAACACCCCCAGCTTCCTCAGTCACTTCATGCAGCACTTGTGCTGCAGGCCCTTCATCAGCCTCATTGCCCTTCTGTGTAAAAACTCCAGCAGCTTCATGTCTTTCTTGTGGTCAAGGGCCCAAAACTGATCTCAGGATTTGATGTTTATAGTTGAGTACAGGGGGATGGTCACTGCCCTGAGTCCTGCTGGCCACACTATCACTGGAAAAGCCAGGATGCCACTGGCCTCTTGACAACCAGGGCACAGAAAATGCATAGGTAAGTTTAAAAGAAGCTAGAATAAACCTCATTTTATTTACCATTGATGAAGACTCTTGCTCCATCAGTGCAAAACAAATTGAAGATTCAAGAAGGTAAAAGGGCTCATGAAAATTTAAAAGAACAGATGACCAGAAGCATAATGGATTCCAGTAAAAACAAGCTGTATTAGGGTATTAAATAGCTCTCATTTTCTTTACTGCACTGATAAATTCCTAGAATTTTCTTCCTGTGTTAGCCTTTAACTTCTACAAATCTTTGTGCACTCTTTCAACAAGAAGATTTAGGAACCTTGCACTTGGTTCATAAAGCATCTGTAAGTGCATTACACAGGGCATTAAATAGTACTACTGTAGTCTATTTCCCTATTTACCCTAACTATAGTCTCAAAGCCTAATAGAGTAATCTTGATTGGCGACAAGGAAGTACCAGGGGGAAAAAAGTATAGGAAAGTTTTGCTCAAGATAATATAGAGAGACAAGAACATGAAAGTGCTTCTACCTCTTCCCCTCCATACTGCAAAATAAAAAATAACTCTGCTGAAGGTAAACAGAAAAATAGAATTGGATTTGTTTAGGAACAACTTATAGTGCCTTGTGTTGTTACACCTGTTCTTTGGCTAGAGAAATTGTCTCTTATGTTTTCATGGAAGGGTAGATATATGTAAAAATAATTATGCTGGGATCAGCATCTTATCAGGTTAACAATCAACTGCTGATTATCTGCTGATTCTTGCAAAACAGAAAATCTGTTCTTATACAAACACTAATTATGGAATATTTGCAGAATCATTCCAAACTAGTTTAATTATACACAGGTTTTTATACCTTGCTTAATTGCATTTTACACTGAAGAAAGATCCAGATCAGTAAGAGGACTGGTCTGGATCTTCCTTCAGTGTAAAATGCAATTTTACACATAAGCTCTTTTTACATCTTTACTTTGCTTTAGAGGTTAAACTGGCTGGATTGCCCCAGATGCTTCACCATTGTGGCAGACAATTTTTGGAGTGGCTCCCCAACCTCTATTAATTACCATATTGGGATGAGCCTCCTGTACCACATCAAACAGATTGCATCTGTTACATCCAATAAAATTGCTGTGTGGTAGTTACTGATGGGGCCTCAACCATCCCAGTTTTATTAAGACCACTTTTACACCTAGGTTATGAGTTAACAGTGCCATTATCTTTCCCCAGAATCCCTTGGCAGTTAGTACTGCCAGCAGCAGTAGAAATTACAGAGGGATTAATCTCTGGCTCCATCCCCCAAAAGCTTTTCTCTGGAGGTACAGCATGGTATGTTGAACTGTGTTAAGCGGTGAAAGATTTAATGAAAAAAAGCCCCCAGCGTCTGCCTGCATGAGAGTCCGTGTCCGTCCCTTTCCAAAGCTGTCAATACCATTTTCTGTCTGTGCAATACACACAGGGGCTTGGGCGCTTTTGTTGCTGTAGTTGATTTTAAAAGCCCAACCCCGCAGAAAGTTGGTTGGTGGAGTCGATTTCAGAGGAAAATGAGGAGCTGGGGTAAAAGAAGGAGGGAATTACCCATCTCTCTAGAGTCTCTTTCATTGCAAATCATCCTTTCAGCTGTGGGAGAGCGTCTGGCACAGTGATCTGAGCAGGGGGAGACAGATCCCGTGGATGAGGACAAAGAGCAACACTGGGCACAAAAGGGTGGGCGAGAGGAGAGGGGACACAGTGACTTGGCAGGTCACTCCGGTGGCACCCTGCTCTGCCTGATAAGGGTGGGTTTTACGGCGGGGATGCTGCTGTGGACACACCTCTGTGCACAATGCAGAAACGCTGGGGTTTGGGAAAGGAATGATAAGGAACACAATGAATAACTAACAAAGCTCATTTGATGAATGCAGTCATTTGCATTACAGTGCCAAATAGCTTTGCTCCTGGTGGCTGTGTCATACCCAGCTACAAATATTAACATTGGTTCAATGACATCTAAGGGTGGCAGCACACTGTATGGGGAGAAAGATTTTTAGGAACTTCGAAATTTTGCAGAAGAAAAGAAAGCCTAAAGAATACTGAGCTGCTCATCTCTCACTTTTATTTTCTTTTGGGAAGTTAACGGCAAGATTGCTAAAATAGGCTTCTTTGAGTTTTAAAGGGTGTATACAAGTAAAGGAAAAATACAAGACAGAACTGACATCACGGCATATATCATTCCTTCCTCTTTACATTTTGTGACTTCTTTCAAATGCTAAATGAAGGGCACGGTAGTTGATGGCTTCTCTGCATAGGTAATGGCTGTAGGTGCAGCATCTACACAACAGACCAATCTTTGTGACATTCTTGAAGATGCAGTATAAAAAGTTAGCCCAAATCAGATATTTTATTGTGTCTATTTTTTGTCTTGATTTCACTTTCACTCACACTCATAATGTTTACCAGTGAAATATAAATGAATACACCTTGTGCTATGTTTTGTTCTTCAGGCTTCCTTCCCCAGGGGAAAAAAAAACAACAAAAAACCCAAAAAAAACACCCCACAACAAAACAAAACCACACACACACACACACACAAAAAAAAAAACCCACCAAAAAAACCCACACAAACATTACTTCTAATGTCAGAGATCACACAGGTAACACATACTTCATTCTTTTACCTACCACAAGCAAATATAAAAATCCATGACCCACAGACAAATGCAGGCTTCACCTTCCACTGAAATTATGATCTACCACCAGATACCTGATCTGTAGATCAGATGATCTACAGATAATACTTTTGCAGTGGAAAAACCCATAGAATATACAAGATTTGTAGCATATATCTGAACGTAGTTCCATTTACGATGCATGGCCTTGAGTTTAGACACAGAAGACAAGGACAACACGAATAAATAAATAACCTTTGCCTTCTTTAGTGTCCTTTTCCATTCCTAGTATTTATTTCCTTGGTCATTTTCCTTGGACATTAAGTTTCCTGAATTCATGCGTATGGCACTTTTTATGTGTCTGTGGTTCATATATGTTTATATGCTCTGTATTTCCACTAGCTGATAATAGCTGATGGCAGTACAAAATACTATGTGGTAAGTGTCAGAAGGTGGAAGGGTTGTTAACTATTAGTAGAGCACCTGTGTAGCTGTTGTAAAAGGTCCTTAATTTCTTATTCTGTTGGGCGTACTTTTTTGCTGGAATATTTCTAAAAAATTACAAATGGAAGTTGAGAGGCAAGAGAACAACATTTGAAGAGAGTTATAAAGCTTTAAGAGCTTAGACCTAAGAATTTTGGGGGGTTTATCATTCCTAGGAAAGCTGGTGATTGCAGACAATTCCCAGCAGCAGGTAAGACATGTTTGCACAGTGTGATGAAATGGCCAAAATTTGCATTAGCAAGCACCTCATCAGATTGGGGGGAACCTTCAGCAATAACCAATCCTGCACAGATTTCAGGATCAATGCAATAATTTTCTGATTGCAGTTTCATTATTGTATGATCAAGTTTTGTTATTGCTGCTATAAAAGTTAATTAATTCCTTTCTCCTCTTGCACTTGCAAAATAAAGGTACCGAAGAGTAAAGGGGGCTTGGTTTTTTGGTTGTTTTGGGTTGGATTTTGTCTGGTTATTGAGCATATAGTTTATGGTTTAGATATTCAGTTAATGCATGTAAAAGATTATCTGAATCCATATTAAGTCAGTTTCAAAATTTGGTAGGTATTTGCTTAGCCTGCAGAAATACCTAGTGGAGGTAGTTGCTATAGAATTTCAGTACCTGGTAAAGGAAATATGAATATCCTCTGTAAGGAAGCAGGATATGCTTCAAGCCAGTGTTTTATAGTAGTGTTAGGTCTTCAGATTTTTGAAAATGCATCTAGCATATATTTTAAGTGCAGTGAATCTCCCAGCCACAGATGGGAAGCACAGTAAGGAAATAGTAGCACAGCAGACAGAAAAATCTAAATTATCAGTCCTTTAATAAACATCTTTTCTTTGACTTAGTCCAATAAGAAGTTTGTTCATAAGTAGCACCTCTTTCCATCCATTGCTGCAACTCATTCACAGGCTTTTGTGGGACTTTCCAAAAGCTTTAAATGCGAAGTGCATACAGGCAGTTTTCACTGTGGAAATTTGTTCAGCAACAACTGGTTTACAGTATTTTTGAAAACAAAACCTCATTCTTACAGTTTTCCAAGGTCCTGTGCTATTGGTGAGTAATCCATTGTCATTTTCTTCAGTTTTCTTTCTCACCTCTGTGTCCTGCTGTAGTTTAGTTTTCTGCCAGCGTAAAACCAAAATTGAGTCATTCTTGGTTATTAATATATTATAAATACAGTGCACCTCCAACAGAGCTTAATCTCTCACACTGACTCCTAGTCATCTTTCAGAAAGTGAAAATGGGCCACTTGAAACATTTTAACCTGATTAGAAAAAAATCTCCTCTCCTTATCCTTGCAGCTCCCTGGTTAAAATGGTGTAGACTGCTGAGCTAAATACAAAAGCATGAAGTGTTGTTCAGATGACCACCCATCACTTTGTGTTTATTGGTAGACTTCAAAGGAGAGTGTTGTGTGACTGACAGATGCAAAGCAACATGTGCTTCGCTCTAGATTTGGCATTGTCAAAATAGTGAAGTACTCTTGGAGCTAGCCCATTATTGCTAAGGATATGCAGCATGGCTCAGTGTAAAGCTTCATAATTTATGTCAAGGGAAAACAGGAGGAGGAAGAAGAATAAATAGGCAAGTATGGGAATTATATGGTTTAGCATATATTTTTGAAAAATGCAGCTTTACAGAGTTTGCAAGGTACACCCTATCACTACTCAGGTTAAAGCATATAAAGCAAGATCAAATAGAAGCAACTTGCAATGATTTACATGGAAGCTCAAAGTGCAAAAGATATGGATGTACAGATAAGGATGCAAAAGGGTTTAGCAGCACTTAATCACTGTGTGCTTTACCCTTTACAAAGCAGTTCAATGGGGCTAACTACCAATTATAACAGTGCCTTAACTGTAGATTTGAGATAGTAACATTCATACCATAATCAATTCATATACACACAGGTAAAATGATGTGTCCACCTGTTTCTCTGCACTTAAAGGTACCTAACAAAATTTCCATCCGGTTCAGTGAAATATTCACATCAAATTCCTTTGTGTTTCCCAAAGAGGCAAGGGGTGCAGCTCAAGGAACATTGAATTATGTTGGGTGCAGTATTAGCCTAGACCTCATCATCAGTGACAGTTTGAGGATCAGAAGCTGGAGGGTTCATGAGCTCTGAGAGCTGTCCCACTCAGAGGGAGGTGCTGGCCCAGCCTGCTGTGGTCCAGGAGAGCTCAAAGGGCCTCACTTAGGACCACTGTTTATAGGGTTGCAAGGTGATTTGATCTGGTCATCAGTAAGTTTCCATTCTGGCCATAAGTTGGTATCTATGGGCTTTTTTCCCAAAGTGCAGTAAATACCATTCCACTTGTGCTACAATTCACAGTGGTGCTACTCCACTTGGGCTAGGGTTCAAGTAAATAGTTTACCAAGGACACAAAGGGTAATTGCTTATCCTTCTTTTCCACCTTGACTTGGCACCAGGTGTTTCTCATTGTTCCCACCTCTACCGTGGAAGAGCTCTTGATATGATCAGGGAATGTCCCACAGCTGGCACGGTCAAGGGATGCTTCACCACTCAGATGGTTTGGTCAAGGCTTATCAGGAGCTTCTGAGATAAGATCTGAGTATGATCCAAGGACGGGGGGTAGGGGATGCACCACCACAATCCAAGAATACCCTTTCAAGGTTGAGAAGGATGGCTGTGAGTTACCAGTAGGCATAATAAACCCCTCTCAGGTAAATCCATGAGAAAGGGCTGGATTTAGGTGATCTCCTGAGGCCTGTTCATCATGGATGTGTGTGCTGTGCTTGTGTTTATGTGTGAGGAGCAAAAAAAAAGGAGAGGTGATTATTTTTACTTAATAGGGAAGTTGCAAAACATCCCTCCATTTTCTGATCCCTTCCTGCAATTGTATATGTTCTAGAAGCAAAGGAAAAAAATGGGAATTTCCTTAAAAAATTTTAGTGAAAGCCATGTCTTCTTTTGGTATTCTATCAAGCAGCATGGAAGTGTGATAAGTGCAGTATAATATCACTTGGAGGTAGAAAGAGAATTCAAGTAGTGAGTATATGGCGTCATTTATGTGATTATTCTTACTCAACCTGATTGTCAACTCTGATATGGAGATCAAACCCTAAGCAGCCCCATCCCATGGCTCATAGGATACCCTCTGATTTTCCATCCAGCTGCATCTAGCTGGGGCAGCCAGCTCCTCATGCAGGGACCACTGCCCTGCCCTTTGTGTGTGGGTACAGGGTGTTAGGCTGCCCTTCTTCCTGCTTGCCCAGCAGCATCCACACACCATCTAGGACAGGGAGCAAACATGTTAGCATTTGCATGACCTTGTAAAAGATAACTTCCTATGTTTCCCATCTGTAACTTCTCTAAGGGCACCTGGCCCTTGGTTTTCTGTGCCAGGATGATGACCCTGCTCACCAAACCATGAGCTGCATGTTGTTGAAGAGTCAATCTGGCAGAAAAGAAGGGTCTTGGTTAATCATTTTGCAGTTGTCATAGTCTGTTGTTGTCTGCATTACCTTGGGGATAGACTCCATTGAAAAGGTTATATATTTAAGTAAGAATTTTCTCCCTCCCTTAGCTATGATATTCCTGTGATCACTCTGAAACTGTAAAATTCTATAATTTTTATGTAGCAGCTGACTTAGACTTCTCTTTATAAAATCAGGTCTTCTATTTGCAGAATATTGTATATATGGTAGTTTTGTCCCCACCTGATGGGTATCATTTATTCCTTTGCAAAAGCGGGTGTGTTAATGCTGTGGTTTGATGTGAAGACAATGGTCTAATTGCTTGTCTTATTAGCCCACTGGAAATAATTGAAGACTATAGCCTTGAATTGCCATTTAGCTACCATAGTCTTGTGTGTACATGGAGTAGACACAGCAGAGTTAATTCATTTATTAACTCCTTAACAACATATATTTAATCAGTTTTCTGGTGCTTCAGACCTTGCAATCAATAAGTGCCTTTTACTTTCTTGCCCTTAATTAGTGTATACTTGTCGAGATTGGCTAATTTGTAAGCTGCAAATGGTACATGGTAGTGAATTCTTTACATTATTAAATGAGACAGTTGTGAATTTTTGTCAGGATACCCTTGTAAGATAAAACAAAATGAGTCTCACTGCTTGACATTAATCCAGTAGGCGCTTTTTTTTTTTAAACCAGTGAGGGAATTATTAAGACTAAAACTGGCAAGGGACAAATGTCCTGTAATAAGACAGCATCCATGGGTATCACTGTAGTTTTGTTTCCCCATGTTTATAAATAAAAACCTGCTGTATTGGTGCAGTCATCTATTCATAAAGAGTGCTCTGCACAGGTGTGGAGTTTCTCAGGGTTGTGCCCATGTTTGCACCAGAAATGGTGTCCACTGAGGTCTGAAAACTGCTTCCTTGTGTGGATTAGGCAAGAGAGTTTGATAAAACCACACATGAGCAGACGGATCTCTTACCAAGATCTAATTATACAATTTTAGTCAAATCTGAAACAGATGCCCTTCTGCTTACCTATTGTTGAAGCCATTTGGTACCATTCTAATATTACAGTGACACCGGGCGGGAAGGCCCCTTTTATTCCCTCCTGAATCACATGCCTTGAGTGCTAATGTGATAACTTCACAGTCCCAGAAACCAGAGACTGTTTGCAGGACACACGTGTGCAAATCTCCCTACAAGGTGAGCTTGCTGCCGTGGGGAAGAAGATGCATTTATTTATGTCAGTGGTATATGAGAGGGGAATTGACAAGCAGGAGCACCTTAATGGCTTCAAACTACCTGTTAATGATCATGGCTCTGGTGCCTGCCTGGCAGCCTCAGTCTCCAATTAAGCATCTGCCCAAGCTGGAAGCAGGTCTCTTAATTGGAAAGAAACAGATTCAAAGCAGGTTGTATCTTCTGCCAAGACAGATTTGTCAGCGAGGCCATGCCTTAATCCATTGTATCTCCTTTCCCACCCCCACCTGGCTTTTCTCTCAGTGTTCTCTGCCGCTGCAGGCACAGCCCTAGAGCAGGACAGGTAGCACGGAAGGATGCTCAGCACCATGGGAGGTTTGGTTCTCCCCTAACCTTTTGCTGACCTGGGGCCCAATGATGGATGCTGTCCTAATTGCAGACCCTCGACAGCACGAATACATCCATTAAGATATATTGCCTAGTACACATTCAGGAGATCTGTTTGCAGCTATCTTTTACATAGAACTGATTGTTTAATTGCAGATTAAAGATTAATGCAAGTATAATGATTCCATGAGGACACTTCAGACAAAAGCATCCTGCATCAGACAGTCTGCATCCATTTTTCAATTTGGCCATAAATTTGGCTGGGAATTAAATAGTAAGTAGCCGTGATTGCAACACTGGTCTCTGAAGGCACTCACGGGAATGAAAATAAATGAACAGGCTCTCACACAAAGCATGTTTCATTATGGTCATTAGTGGACAGATCCTCAGCAGGGACTGAAGGTAAAATTGTCTACAAGAAATGTTGGCACATGTCTGATGAAATTGAAAGTGAGGGAGTATGAAAACGTTCAGGTCACAGAGCCTATAGATGACAAACTCATCTTCCCAGAGCTGTGGGCATTAGCTGCGGGAGACGCAGCTGTGGGGAGACCCTGGCATGCATTTCAGCATAGCTGTCTTCTTTTACAAAGTTTGGACAGAGTTTGAACATACTGGGGGAAATGTATGCAATGTTGTGAAGGCATAATTGTGTATATTGTTTATGTACAAAGAGTTACTACAATTCATTACCCTGCTGATTTTGATGAATTGTTAACATTTTGCTTTCTCTTACATTTTTCAGGTAAGGCCATGGGTTTTTTTTCCTTAAAATGCCCAGCTGGCTGGTAAGTTGTTTATTTCTCTTCATTTCTCTTCCCTTGTGTTACATACTGTGAACAGATTCATGGACTATTTAGGATGGAGGGGATGGCTACAGGCCACCAGCTACAGCTCCCTCCCACAGCAGAGCCAGTTTTGTGCAGGTTGCTCAGGGCTTTCTCCAATGATTGAATCTGCACACTCTCCTTGTGGAACCTGTCCCAGTGTTCCACCATCCTTGTGGCAAAGCTTTTTACTTGATGTCTGACTGGGATTTCATTTGGTTTGACTGGTGCCCGCTGAGGATGGCCTGGCTCTGTCCTCTCTGTACTGTTGGTGGCATCAGTAAAGTAACCCTCAGTCTTCTCAAAGTGCTGGAACCTGTCTTGAGAGATTGGACTGACTTTCTGGCTCTGAACAAAGAGCAGAACAAAGCACTGAAGTTACAAATTATTTCAGCTCAGTTTGGTTAAAACAGCTTTTGGAGGACTCCCTGATGTCTTGCACAGCTTTCATAAATCCTAGCAGAAGCCACTAATTTTAAGTGATGGAATTTCATATTCCTTTTTCTGTAAATAGTGTTTGCAGGATAATTTATGCTATTTTGAGACTAACTAGCAATCCTAAAGTTAAAATCATTCTTCTTCTGAATGCAAGAAAATATTTCCTTATTTTCGCAAGTAAATGAAGGAATCCACATGGGGTTTACTGAAATGTAACAAAAGGAATCCATTTGGGGATTACTGATGTGTGCTTGACTCAGTTAGACAGAGTTTCATGTAATTAAAATCAAAGTGCTGACATCTTCAAAGATGTTCAGTATTTGAGACTTTGTTTGTTTTCCATTAGCTGAAGAGTCAGAAACATTTGTTTGAAAATAAGGTCCAGTTTCCTCCAGTGTTTAGAAGGTTTTTCACCTTTTTTTTCATCCTTGAAGTAGCACAAAATCCTCTAAATCATTAAAGGGGCACTAATTACAGTCTTAAAAAAAAGATGTGATTTAACATTGGTAGTAAGTTACAGAAAGAGATGATGGCATAAATAGTATGCTGATATAGCAAATTCCACAGTCTCATCATCAATCTGTGTTCCTCCTTTTAGTTTATTTTTTGCTTGTTTCTGTTTGTTTATTTTGCTTATACACTGATATACAAACATTTGTAGGCACAGTGTTATGCATTCATACAGAGTACTTCAGTTTCCTAATAAATCCTCCACACTGTGTAGCTGTTAGCATGTTAACATACACTGACAATACTAATCTGTGCTTCCTTATGTACCTGGCCATCCCTGTATGTGTATGAGAAAGCAAATGCTTTTGGGCAGCAGTGTCTGCGTGGCAATGCAAGAGCTTTTGGGTTTTCTGCATTCCCTAAGAACAGGAGAAAACACAAAGTGTTTGTAGCAACCTGCTACTCTCTTAGTATCTGTAGCGTCAAGAGGAGCATACTTCATGCTCCTTTAACCAATTTCAGTTTTTGAAAGGGCCCTCCCTAGCAAGCCCCTGCCGGCCTGCTCAGCACACACCTTGTTGTCAGACCTCCCACTCATCCTGCTCTGAGCAGACGGGTCAGCTCCTGCCTGCAGGATGCCCCACTGTACAAATCCTCCCTTTTTAAGTGCCAAAAGAGCCACTTAGCTTAAGCTGCATCTATTTAACAATCCCATACAGATGAACTTGGATAGAAAAGTGATGACATGACTAGGGTAAGACAAGATAAATTATTACTGCCCAGTGTTCCATCAAAACCCTTCAAAGATCAGGCAAGGAGAACTTCTATCAGCAAGAGAGGATGTTTGCTGCATTGCTGGGGAAGGGTTCTGTTGTGGCTTTACTTGTCCTGGTGAAGGCTTGAAATCTTCTTTTATTTTGATATTCCCAGCAGAGTTGGTGTGTTTTTTTTCTTGGCACTGATAGTCACAATACTGACAGCTCCGTGTCTGAGTCTGCCTCTTGCATGAGCAGTTGCAGAATAAATAGTGGAAGTCACAATTGCATAATATTTGCTTGGATTACATCATACAAATTTATTCTGAGTTTAAAAACGCTTTGAAGTTTGGGACGAATTATGTTACTTCTGTAATGACACAGCCCTGAAGTGTCTAGGAATACTGTGACATTAGGGCAGTCTCTGTGCCAGAGGTGTGTAACACTGTCCTCCTACTGCCATTCTTCTGTGACTGTAGAAGCACCTGTAGCAATGTGGGTGGTGATAAGGACTCCATCTCTGTAGTAAGATACACACTGGCATTTATTTGTAGACTCAGAGGTATGTAGAATAAAGAGAAAAGTATCTTCCCTTGAAGAGACCTCTGTGTGAGTTGAAAGAGTGTGAAGCTTGCTGAGCCTGGGTTATGCTCTGGAGAAAATAAAATAAAAAGTAAAATACAATTGGTAATATTCTGTTGAGTTTCTAAGCAACCAAAATCATGACTTAGTGAAATAAGAGATTTGTGACTTCTGCTAGATTTGGTTAATGCTGGTTTCACTGAGCACAATCTGATGTGGCTTGGGAGGAAATAAGAATGACTGGTCCTTTCAAATTCATGTCAAATTTTTTATTTCAAGTATTTACCAACTCACTTCCAGTCAGCAAGGTTAGAGACCTATCTTTTTAACTGGAAATTCAAAAGTCAGCTACTTCATCCAGAGTATTAGCCTTTTTATTTTATGTTCTACACATTCCTTTTTCTTTAGACAATGACTGTGGTAAAATTTTAGGGACCACCCAAGACTATCCCAAAATTGGTGGCTTATTCAGTGAGTAAAATTCAGCTTACCCTTTAGTAAAGCAAAGTAAAACAGCAGGCAGAGAAAACTGATACATGAAACAGTGCCCTATGGCATGAGCAATAGGGCCTAGGTCCAACAAACTATTTAGGATCTTGAGTATTTTTAAACTTCACATTTTCTATTTTTTTTAAGCATTGGAAGCCTTTGAACCAGAATCTAAGTGTTTTCCTTCTGAGGAAGGACAAAGGGGTCTGTTTGCTAATTAAGCTACAGTGAAGAGCAGAAATTCGTTGTGAAATCAGAAACGTACTAATGTTGAGTTATAGGTTAGCAAAGCTAATTTCTCTGGTACTGTGACTTACCTTACCTGACCCAATTTATTTTTTTTTTGTTATTCAGTTGCCCTTGCTGAATTAGGGTACAGTGATTTGTATTGCTAAATAATGTAACCACATTTTTCAAGAATTCTGTGTTTGTTAAAATTGCTGGAAGAAAATACTTTAGAAGGAGCAAAAAAGCAATTTGTTACCATATTTACCAATTATTTATGATGACGTTTTTCAAAGGCATAGGTATTGTAGGGTAAATTTATTAGAAGTGCCTATTTTGTAAGCTGAAATAATAAAGCCTGAGGAAGTGGTCTTTTTACTTCAAAAGACCACCAGCTTTTTAAATATTGACTTGGGGCTTTTAGAGTGTAGTCTTAGTATAAATAGGTTAGTGCCATGCTTCTGGTAGTGAATTCAGACAGAGGAAGAGAGAAAGAAGATTATTCACCCTAGGCATGTTTTATTTATCTACATGATTTATTATAAGGTTTTAACGATTCAGAGCCGTTAGTAATCTGTTTGTAATTGATCAATAATTCAAGTAGCATAGGGCACAAGCTCTTCCAGTAAATGCCCATGCCTTTAAAGCAGTCACCTTGTGTAGATGTGCAAATACAATTCTGATAAGGGATGTTTGCATGGGAGTGCTGCTACTTCATGTACAGTGATGCTGCACTTGGTGATAACTCTGGTGATTCAAATACAGGGTGAATTGTTAGCACTGTGAGCTGGCAGAGGGAGGCATCTATCTTGCTTCATAGAGAATGCAAGTCTCACTGAACTACTTCCAGCAATATCAGTCTCTCTTCCATCCTTTTATTTCTTCAAGGAGCTGGTTTGGATATCCAGGGTGAGCTTTCTGTAATCAGTAGGGTATTTCTTTTGTGCTGAGTCAAGAGTGAGATTTTATAGAGAGACCCATCAATCATAGTCCAGCATTGCTTCAAGATAATTTACTTAGAATGGATTATTAAAGAAAGATTAGGAATGTGTTAAAATAGTTTATTTGATATTAATAGCGCACCTGAAATATGTGTGGTCATTCCAAGGTGCTCCCATAGCCATTATGAAACAAATGAAATGCAGTGCACTCATTACGATCGAACATCTGGAGATACAGAGGTCACGGAGGGAGTGCCTTAGACAAGAGATGGTGTGTTAGCTTGGGAGAAGGGGATGGACTTAGGACAAAAAGGAAGAAGGAAAAAGGTCTGCAAGAGAAACATCTGGAGTTATTCTGATTCTTGACGTCGATACATGGAAGAGAAAGTCTTCATTATGAGAATACTGAGAGATAAATGGTATTTTTCATCAGGAGACAAAACATTAGCAGTCTTACTCTGGGTGGATTGTGCTGGGTGGGAGGGATTAAGAGCAGTGTAGCCCAGCAAGGTACTTTCTTTGCTGTTGATCCCAAACAGGATCTCAGCAGCAGCCTTCACGGTCTGCAGGAACCAAAGGAAATACTCCCTGTTCCATTGGTGGCATCAAGAGCTAATGAGTAGCCACTGAATGGTAAGTGTACCTACATTAACTGTCCCAGGGCACCCTGCCAGAGTATCAATGTGTAAACGTTTAAATGGGATGGTTTTCACTGTCTAGAAACTGCTTTCTGTGATTTTTCTCCCAGATACATTCCTCCTTTACTTCTCTAAATCAACTTCTCAGGGCACAGGAAGGAGGACATGACTCCAGTCTGCAATTAGTGCTGCTCAGGGGCTGCTGAGAGTGAACTGCCTCCTCTTACACAAGTTTTCTGCGACCTCTGAGTCCACTTAATTCCCCTTGTGGTGCATGTGATCTGAGAGAAAGACACAGGAAGCAGTTACTAGCTCCAGGAATGCTTTATGAAACTTCTGGCAGTTTTTAATTTATCATGTGCTGTGTGTAATCAAAACAGAAATTGCTCAGATGCTGAAAGATTGGTAGGTACCAATTTAATTTGTGACAGAAAATACTTCTAGCTCTGATCTGGTGTTTGCAATGTGTGAGGAAGAGAAATCTGTTCTTGTGGGGTCTTTTATTCATTCTGTTTTCAAGAGCTGGAACAATCTGTCTCTGTGCTTATTTAATTAATGTGATGTCAACAGCAATAATGTGTTAAATAATATAGAATGAGTTGTAAACAAAGCAGGATTTGAATCTTCCAAATCAACCAAAAGTAATTGGCCAACCTCAGGGGATATTGCAGTGCTTAACCTTCCTCTAGAGCTTTGTTTCCTTTTTTATGAAGAGTGAATTAGTTTCCGTTTTGAAGCACCCTGAAATAATACCAGGTTTGTTGTCTCACTTTGAAAAATAGCTCACACTCCTTCTCGAAAAAGAAAAGAGGAAAGAAAAGAAAAAGCAAAAACCCTGTGACTGAGGCATAGAGCCAGATCCTGAGTTCAGTATCTGTCTGAAGCCAGACTGGAAGTAGTCCTGTGTGAACAGTGACAATATTTATATTTAGCCATTTAAACACTGAAAGCAATTATTTACCGTACATCTGCATTTAGTGAGCAAAATGGAAGGGGGAGTAAGACTACCTGAATGAAAACTTCTGTTGGATTGTTAGTTAAGATATTTTTATTTATTTACGCGCTTGCTGGGTTTTTTTAATTGTATATTTTCCTCTCCATGGTTGCTGATGCCCATTTGCTCAGTAGATGGAATAGAAATTCATTGAGGCCAACAGCCAAACTGTCAAGAAATGAGTGATGGTTGAATAAGATTCATATTTCTTATTTCAACCATGTGTCTGAAACTGGGACAAACAGGTAAGAAACAAGCACCATGAGAGAGCAGCTAAGCTTTTCCTTAGCAGAGCTTAAGTAGATCAGATGCACTGGCTTGAAGCTGCCCTCTTCCCCACAGACTTCAAAGGAAGCCTGCAGCCACTTACACAAACCGCTTCAGAAATCTGAAAGGCAGGTGAGGTGGATGCTGTCTTGTGGTTTTATAGTGGTGTAAGTCTGTAGTGGAATAAACCTGCCAGTCCTTCAGGCAGGAGGGACACAGTGTCCTGAGGGGACCTTCTTTGCCTCCATGCCTTTCTTATGCTTATTTATTTGACCTAAACCCTGCTATTGCCTTAATAATGAGCACTGAGACCTGTGCTCATGTTGAATTTTTCCTCTTCTTTGTGCCTGCATGGGCACATTTAGTCTCTGTTTATGTTGCCATGTTTCTGTTTTACTGCTCTGAAGCAACTGCAGACAAGAAAAAAAGGAGAATGGCAACGTTTCTGTTTAATTTTACATTAATCTGGGAGTTCATCCATTCTGACTGTCATTGGAGAAAAAAATTATCTTACCTTCTTGAACACCTGAAACCTTCAGAGAAAGAAAGAGAGACACCTTTTGTTTCTATTTTTTTTTTCCTTTTACCGTGAAAGAGTAGTCAGTCTGTAAGATTAGTCCAAAAGGTACAAAGGAAATATGAAAGCTGTCTGTGAGTTGGGCCTTTTTGTGTTGGTTTTTTTTGTTTGTTTTGTTTTGTTTTTTTGAGATTTCTACCGTACAACAGGCTTGCAAAAGAGTGCAGAAACCCTAACACCTCACTGTCTTAGGTAACAGTGGAGACAACAAAAAGACTTTTTTTCCTTTAGAGAGTTTAGGTGCAATACATAGAACAGATGTATGACATACTGTTCCTTTGTGAAAGTACTAAGAATATTAAAATACACCCATTATCAGTGCTTAGCCCCAAGCTTCCTTTAATGATCCTACAGTATTTTGTAAGAAGGAGAACTAAATT
This sequence comes from Cisticola juncidis, assembly GCA_013400215.1. NCBI lineage: Eukaryota > Metazoa > Chordata > Aves > Passeriformes > Cisticolidae > Cisticola > Cisticola juncidis. The sequence continues at coordinate 751,692 of VXBR01006543.1, forward strand.
GAGTATGTGACTTCAGAAGGAAGCTACATGGTGACAATTAATGGTTCTTGTCAAAGTCCTGCACAATCAGTATCCATGAATTATGACATCTAACTACTAGCCCTTTTAATCTTGACTAAAGGTTTTCATGTTCCTTATTAAAGTATCAATCTGTGGCTCTGATGTGTTCCCTCAAAAGGAAAAATAAACAACTAATCAAGTAGACAGTGTTCTTTGTGGTTTAATTCAAAGGCTGCTGTTGTACATATATTGCATTTATATGCTAATATAGTTCATCAGACATTTAGGCATGTATTCTTTTCATCTATATTTTGTGTCCTCATTACTATGTCAGTCTGCTGTTGAACTTTTCCCCCATTCTCTATTCAGGGAAAGTAGCTAATACAGTCAGCTAAGCAGATGAAAGAATTATAGAGATAGGAGTTGAATCCTGCTGTTCTTGTTTTACTCGCCAATAAAAGTCGTGTAGCTTAAAAAAATTAAATAACTCTTAAAAAAGATGTGAACACCAAAAAAAGACCTTATAAGTGGTCCATAACAAGAATAAGCAAGCTTTGCCTTTCTCTACAGGGTTTCTTTTTTAATGTACTGTATCTGATCCTGATGCCTCTTCTAATTTAGAGAATAACTACAGATGTGGATTAAACTTGAGAGTTAAAAGCTGAAACACATTTATTTCTGGATTTGGTTTGAAGAAGAAAACCTAAAAGTTTGCTTCCCATTGCTCTCCATTACCCTGCCTATGTACCAGCCAGGACTTATCCACCAGGACAGGCGGTAGCAGGAGCTAGAAGTCAATCTTTTTGTAACATGTGGTATGCCCTGTATTTTAAGTATTTCTCTGTCTTGATCATTTGATCATGTCATGGCAGGTTTGAAGTTTGGGATACCTAGTCTGGTTTTTCAAGTGTGACTTATTGTAAAACTGATGTAGCCCATCTCTTGTCTTTTCTCTTTGACTAAAAAATGGGCTCACTGTGGCCCTGAGGGACAGATAAAATTGTCTTGAAACCTTTTCCCTGGTGCAAGACTGTCCTGAAGTTGTAGCAGATATTCTTGACATTGTTTTCACCTTTTCCCTTTCTGTTTCTCTTGATGTTAATCCATCCCCAGCAACATGATGATACGTCTAGGCATGACTCACATTAGTGGATCTACTGGTGATTAATTCTGGATTATTTCAAGACCTGGGTCTGCAGTTCATTATTTTTAAAACTTTTTTTTTTTTTTTAAGAATCACAGAAGATTGGTTATGCTCAGTGATTTCAATTGTGAACTTTTGTCTTTGGCAGAGGACATGTAAATATGGCACACAAGATTCCATAAGCAAGACTTCTGCATAATAATTGATGCTAAAAAGCTAATGCTTCCTGAGCAGAAAATGTGTAAGGGATTTGATTTTCAGACATATCCTAAAAAGCATTGAATTCCGTATGAGTTCAGGAAATTGAGTTCAGCACTATATCCAAAGAATCTTTGTGATGCATTTGTTTCTCCAGTTTATCTGAGTGGGTACATTCGTAAACTAAGACGGGAAATTTCTCAAAATCAAGCATGCACATGTGATTTACAGTCTTTGTCATATACCTGTGGAAAAAAAAAACATTGATACACCAGAATTGAAAAGATGAATAATTTCTTAAAAAGTAAAAGATGGAAACTCTTCTGCACAGATAAGAGAAGATTAAAGCATTTCACCCTTCAATTCCTAATCTATTTTTAGCATCCTAATTAGAGAATTAATTATCTCTGTATACTTTGTTCAAGTTTTGCAGGTATTTTCTGTGTTCTAAATTGGTGATGTGGTTTGACATTACCTTGTGTGCCAATGTAGTCAATATTATTTTAGAACTTGTTAAATTCGTCTTTAATCAGTATTGTCCTGTAACAGCAACAGATTCTTTTTCCCCATTTCTTTTACACAAATACTTCATTTTTAGAGTCTTAGAGAAACAGAATCTAATTTTTGTTCCATTTTAACAATGGATCCAATCTCCAGCAATTAATAAAAAGCAACTACTACAATAACTTGTTCTACAAATGTAATAAAATCTGTTGTATAAACTGGACCTGGAAAACAGGGAGCTCTGCATAGGAGACAGAAAAATGTCAGTCATACCCCAAATCATGAACTAGATAGAGACATTTGAGCATATTGTGTTATTAACTCATAATCTACATCTGACTAAGGTAGCCCTTCACTGTTCCAACCTGCTGGTTCCTTATTCTTCTCTCTGGGTTCCTCCTCCTTGCTTACATCACCTCTTGCTCTACATGTGCTACCTACACTTTTGTTAGCCTTTGTATAGTTAATACAGCTGTGTTTAAATCAGAGCAACTGCTCTGGTCCTCAAGTTAAAGTTGTTGTGCCTGTTTTGGATGAGGAGAAAGGCTTTCCTGGCTGAATTCCATGTATATTCCCTCTCTGTCTTGGGCTGACATTCAGTGATACAGTAAATGCAGCTCCAAGGTTCATAAATACAAGAGAGCAAATTCTGTGGCTGCATCTCAGATACCATTAACAGTGTTAAAATTCCTCTTTCAATTTTGTGGAAAAAATGTTGATTGGCTAATTTCCTAACAACAGGCTTATGCTTAATACCAAATCAGATATCATCTGTCTGCACCATCCTAAATTTATGCTGGTTCAACTTTTGACTGTTCTCCCACAATGTCATGTAATTGGCACTGTACCATAAACTTGCTATCATGCATGCTGGCAATACGTCAGAAATGTGACCATAATGCAGAGTAATACAACTGTACATATATTTAGGATCAGCAAATTGTGAAACTGCTGCATGACCTTTTCTTGTACAAGATATATTATCACATTCTATGTACTTTGCTCTGATGACTTTAGATAATAGTAGCAATAACACCATGACTAGCACTGTGTTGAAGTGCCACTGAAACAGAAAAATGCTCTGTTATTAGATCATTTTTGAAAACAATAGAGATGAGATCAAGTATAACTTGCTTTCTTCCAGTAGAAATGAGTCATACATATTCTGACATGCTGTGTATACATGTTTTGTTTTGATATTTTTTTCTAATGTTCAGTTGCTCTGGTATCTTCTTAAAGCAGATCCTGAAGGTATGTATCAGCAAAAGGACCTATAAAGCAACATTTTGATTTCTTTTGGTCATCAATCAGATTACCATTTTTACTGTCTTGATGCACTTATATTTTTACTAAGACTTAGGTATAGAATTTACCCAGAGCAGAATAGATGAATGATTTCTGCTGCAATAATGCCTATGAAAGCAAGAGCAATCCAATCTTTTTAATGGTTCCATTTATTAAGCACTCCTCTTTCCAGTCTCCTTTCCATGAAATATGCAGAGGGAAACAATTGAGTAAAGGAACAGAAGGCAAAGCTCAAGGACATACATAGTAAGTGTTACAGATATGAAGATTTCTATCATTTCAGGATGTGCTGTCTGAAATGTTATTGGTACCATGTGCAGGTGAACATACCACCTCATCTGTCTTCATTGCGCTTCGTAAATGCACAGTTGTTGATCAATACAGCTAATTTTGACTACTTTAAAATATCATCCTAATCTGATAAATTCCAAGATATTACATCTTGGCATAAGTGTCTTGCTCTGGAAGATTCACTGATGGAAATGAAGTGTTTTATACCTCAAATTCTGTGGTTATGGTTTGATTGATTCTATTCTTCAACATCTGTCTTTTCTGCAAAGATGTTTCTGGCCTTTACTGTTTGTAGCAAAAACAGCCTGAGTAAGGCTAACATATCCAAACACATCTAAAAAGAGGGCTGGATGGAAAATACTAGGAAAGCCTGTCACCCAGATGGAGCCCAAATATGAATTGTTGACTTGTGCTTTCCTCTGCACATTCTTGGTGCAGAAAACAGACATATGTATTTATTCCAAAGATATCCACTATCAGTGTCTTGAAAAATAATGATGATATGTTGGGCAATGGAAAATACCCCAAGCAAAGTGCAGCTAGCAACAGTGAGATCCAACAGAATGAAGAAACCTGTGTCTGGATACTGAGAATGGCTTGCTGTTAGGAAATGCTGGTTACAAAGTAAATATGCAGAGTGAGTGCCTTTGTAATTAGTTTGAAGAATGCTGTTCCAGAGACGTTTTTTGCACGGACAAGAACAAAACTAATGAACCAGCTGATTATCCCTAGGACTATTTGCTATGGAGAAAAGGTCTAACTGTAAATCTTGGAAGGCAATAAGAGTATTTACACTTGAATGTGTTTCACACTTTTACTGAGAAATCACTTAAATGCTATACCTTTGCTATAGGTACTTTAGACAAAGTCCATCTGAGATGTAAACACTTCAGACAAAGTACTGCTGAGATGTAAAGATGACTTAAGAGATGTGTTTCAACTATTTGACTGCAGCACCAAAGTTTTTTGGTGTCCTGCTAGAAGAGCAGGCCATGAAAGTAGGGTCCTTGGGAAAGACTTTGAAGAAACTTCCTGCTGCCAACTTAACAACCTTAAATCTGTGCAATATGCTGATAAAGACTGCATTTGCATGACTATCAGGGAGAGCAGGTTTTGATTCTTAGATATGAAAGAGAGAGAATATACTTGTAATACACACAGAAGGTAGAAAAGAAAACAAAAGAGAAACTGCAGCATTAGGTTTTACTACAGAAAAAGCACTTATGGCTAGTCTCCCAATAACACCTCTCCCAAAATCTATGCAGATCAGCTGTACTGGAATGTGTTTACAATAAAGCAAGAATCTATACATTTACTGCAATTCCGTTGTAATGACCAGAATTTGCAGTGCAGAATGTGCATATACACATAATATATATTATAAATGAAACATTCATTTTCATTTCAGCACTAATTCCCAATAAGCTGGTATTCATCAATATACATTTGCTAGCAGATCAATACCTAATCTGTTTGCCAATTTAATTGTTTCAGGAGGGTGCATCAGACCAATAACTTTCTAGTCAGTCTCTTGTGTTAACTGAAAAAAAGGGTAAGAAAGTATTTTGACAACTACAAATGAATGAAATCTTTCAATTCAGCAAAAATGCTTTGCATTCTCACCCATCTAAGAAAGCAGAGTCAAAGCTGTTATTTCTATTAGAACATTAGATATTTCAGGAGCAGAAGATGCATCATGTTATATTAATGTAGCTATTTCATTTAAACTTGCATCTACCCAGTATAAAGGAGTGGAGATAATTCAGTGCAGGACCACATGAAAAACATGTTACAGCAGCACAACTGGGAATTTGTGTCATATAAATGAAAGGAAGTCTCTAGTAGAAAAGATGCTGTAGCAGCTCTTGGCTGTCACTGTGTAAGTAGACGGATGAGTGTTTTTGTGACTTGCAAAGCTGGAAGGTTTATATTATATTAATGGGGCTGTTTTCATCTGATTGCATGGATCAAATCCAGCATTTGGCCAGGCTGCCTACAGCTGGAAATCTGCCAGCTATTATACTGTGCTTTGTAGAAACACAGTGAAAAAGGCTGTATTTCAGGTTCTCTGTGCAACTGACATTTTAAAAGGATGGTCTGTAAAACTCTGTGCTCGCCTGGGAGGGTACATGGAACGGATTGCCAAAAATAGCTGGCCTCGTGCTCACTGTGAGCAGCATTTGCCATTGCTGGAAGCAAGCTACATGGATAGGGCTGCTTGGTCTGAGCTGGTGGGACATTTCCTGCATTCCCTCCATGGTTCACTGGAAAAGTCAGCCTCATTCAAAATTACTGTCACTTTAGATTATTTTTCCTCTTCTGGAGGACTCCAAGGCACTTTGGGTCATCTTTTTCAGAAATTGCTGTTATGGCATAATATTTAAACAGAATTCAAAATAGTCTTACCTATTTTATAGGAAAACAACATGCTCTCTGAAGGTTGGGGTTACAGTGATCTCTTTTCTGCATGGATCTTCTGTACATATTAAATTTTTCAAATTATGTATTCTGCATACATTTATTACCAGAGGATAATAGATTTTTATTACAGCCAAAGGCTTTTTTGATATAAAATTATTAGCTATGCTAAGCCCATCCCAAAGCTCCCAATCTTTTCAGTTGGATGGTTTTTCTAGAACCTTTAATTAAAATTGTTCTAAAAAGCCACGAGTTAGTTGCATGTGTACTTAAACTGAAGTTAGCTCTTCAGTTTTGCTGGTTGCTGTATGCCATCTAATTAATCTGTAGTGATTAAATGTACATAAAATCATCTGAAATACAAGGTAATTTGTGCAGATATGGAACAGTGAAGAGCTTTTACTAGTCCTTGATATAATTGTTTTATCTCTGGAAAATAACTTCAAAAGGCTGGAGATGATAATTGTTTTGATGAAGCAAATGTGGAAAAAACAGTGTAGCAACCACACATGGTAAAAAAAGCAGCAGCAAGGACTTACAGAGATGGAGGTGTTTGCTTTTCAGTGTGCAGCTTGTCTTTATTTTTAGAAGTACAGGCTCTTGTTGGCTGTTGTCAAAAGTTTGGGAATCTTTCTGTGCTGTCTGGCAGTTTGCATCCCGCTCCTGTTTTGTTGAACTGATTGTTGTGTGGCTAGGAGGTGGCTTGGGGCTATGATTTTTTTCATGATTTATGAAAACAGTTAGGGCTGAGTTTTGCAATGGAACTGAGAAAGCAAAGAGCTCCTACAAATTCCACAGGGTTTGTTTTTCTGCCTGCCATCAGTATTCTTGAAATTGCTCTTACTCATTCCTGCTGAAGTGTTCTCAGCAAAAATCTTTGCGGGATTAGTTTGTAGATAGGGAAACATTCCTTGGAGGGAACAGTTTGTCTTTTAAAGTAGAAATGCCTGTGATTTTTGGTGGTTCCATGCATTTGCTTGGTTCTGCATGGGGGTCGCAGACCCTTTGCATCACAGTAGTGATCAGTGAAACAACTGAAGACTGGTGTTGGGCCAGGGGTGCATTGTCACTGGCTGGAGCAGCTGTCATTCCAGGGACACGAGAGGCAGCCCCACAGGTCATGGTGGTGAAGCAGCAGGAAATTAGAGCACGCATGTCCAAGTGCACTTTGCTGAGAGAGGTGTCTCATCTCATGACTCTCACCAGTCATTTGCCCTTTTCCTCTGGTGGCAGCAGAGCTGCCCAGAGCACACTCCCTTATGGCCCTGTGGTTAGAGCAAAGTCCCACAAAGGCTTGAACCCTCTAGGGTCTGGTTGTGTGTTTCCTGGTTGCCATTCCAGCTGTGAGGCTGTAATTGTGTCAGATCGTGAGCTTCAGGTGGGTGTGCTCACTTTTCACAAGGTGTGTGAACCACAGTTAAGCCTTCTGCTTTGTTGTTTATGGTTTATGGTTTAATTCTCATTTGATGAGTTTTTTGGTTTTTGTTTTTGTTGGTTTTTTGGTTTTGTTTGTTTGTTTGTTTTGTGGTTTCCCAGGAATGAGATGGGGCAAAGTTGCAAGTGATTTTTTTAATATTGAAAGTATCTATTCCCAAAACGGTCAGAGAGACACTAGAGGAGAGGTAGGAAAAGTCAGCATGGAAGGAAATTTCATTTTGTAGCTGAAAGTGGAGAAAACCAGTGTAAAGATAATTTCCATGTCCCCTGACTGAAGCTGAGTTTACGATTTTAGGATATAAGCTTCTTTTCTGTCATATTCCCTCTTTTTCCTTCTCCTCCTGAGAACAGCAATATTCCTCTCTATGGCCTCAAGAAGTTGCTACAGTGTTAGGAATATAAGATCAGACTTAGGCAAGAGCTGCGTATCCTAACAGAATGATACATACTGTCTCCAGAAGTAGCGTCTCGCCTCTCGTTAGGCTTCATATCTTTTTGTTCTTTTCACCAGTTGTTAGTTCTTTTAAAAAAAAATCAGAGGGCATCTTGGCTTGGAGTAAGTATCCAGAAGGCTCATCCTAAATATGCCACAGGAGAAGCAGGAAGTTCCTTTTTCAGGTCCTAGCTGGATGCTGGATCATTCCTGTCATATCTGCACAGTTAGTTTGTCATAGCACAGTCTGTGTCCTAACCTCATGGTTTTAATGTGTATGAGCCTCTAGCTCTAAATGGTACATTAGTTTAATTTGTACTTGACAAAAACAATGTTCCAGTTTTGCACACTTTGGTCTATAAATATCATTCTACTTCAGGCAACAATACTCTGGCCTCCTATCAAATATGCCTCTAACTTTTTTTCACAAAACTTTTTTCTTTTAAAATTAAGATTAATTTTGCATTCATGTTTTTACATGTGCTTTCCAGGGGGCTAATCAATGTATACAACTACATATATTCTAGTTTTTCCTGTTTATCCTAAGGACTTCTCCACTTTATTATTTTGACACAGAAAGGAATTTTTGAATGTGTCAAACATCCTGTGAATGGTGGTTTAAAAGCCTCTCTCATGCCATGACAGAGAACAGACTCCAGGCACAAACAGGCATATGCTACATGTCACAAGTTAAAAGCAAACCAGGGTAGCAGTGTCCTGCTGTACACAGAGACCCCTGTTCTGTGGTTAACTGTGCCTGTAGCCACTGTGTTACTGAAGCTGAGACTCTGTGGGCCTGTGGGCAGATCTGGTTTTGGTGCCAGCCTGCTGCCAAAGGAATGTGCCAGAGGCAGGGCTGGATGGAGCCATGCAAAGTACTCCCAGTGGGAGTTTTCTTTGCAGTCATCATATTTTCCAGGAGCTGTACCTGCAAGCCATTTACATCTGTATCTGCCAAGTAATGTGCAGACCTTAAATGGAGTCCTTCAGCTGACAAATAGATTGGAAATGCAGATATGCTGGCACAAGAACTGTCCTGTTTCTCCTATTTCTCCATGCTGTGATTCCCCTCTTGGTACCAGACTTACACATTGGTGACATTTGGAGGAATATGAGTGAGGGTCAGATATCAGTCATGACTTATGCCTGGTTTTGCTTTGTGCTGTTCCTGCAGCTCTTATCAAATTTCAACATCTGTCCTTATTACAACTTTGTGAATGTGCTTTTTTTGAGGTCCAGAAATGCTTTGCAAACATGAACTCAGCCACACAACATTTCTGAGGTGTGGTGCAACAAGCATGCATCGTGTGTTGTTGATGGTTGTCTACAAATTCGGAAAAAGAATTATGTTCTATATTTTTTTTAAAAATCAAGAGTTTATGACTGAAGTTAGAGTAGAAGTTGACTATCTTCAACATAACAGCAGGCAGGGAAAAAGTTTAAACACAGTGAAATATTAAAATACAGTTAAGTAACATTAAGTTACTGTGCAAAGATGACAGGGCTATGCCAGTGATAAAAGCAGAACTCAGATATTTCCAGTTCTGCCTTCTGCCCCATCCAATTCACAGCTCTGCTTCCACTTTTTTTTAACATAACTTTTAAGTGAAAAAGCATTTATTGTCTGAGTGCAAGACCTGGCACAATACATATCTCCTCCATAGCTCTTCCAAGCTTCAGTATTCAGTACCTTCCACCTTTACTGGTCTCTTTCAAACTCAGCTCATTAAGATCTTTTGTGTAAGTCTTTCTAAATTCACAGATAATTAACAAGACAGGCTCTAAGGGGCTTAGAGTGAACTATGTTAGTGAAGCTGCTTCAGGAAGTTCTAGTGCAGAAAAACCAAATATATTATGGGACAAAAATAAATGATTGCCCATGCGCAGCAATAGCTATAATAAATGAAATATCTCGGTTGATTTCTATTTTTTTTTCACAAAATACCCAAAGGCAATAATCCACTTTCTGGATTAACAGCCTGTAAAATATCACTCTAAAAAATAAAGCTGTCTTTGAGCTAACTTACACCAACACAGAAGGCATGAAGAGGCAGCAGAGTCTCCGCTGTGTTGTACTTGGGTAACTTGAAACCATGCTGAGTGAAAGCTTTTTTTCTGCTTTTGTAAGACATGGGAAGAATAATTTCTGTCCAAGACTATAAATCAGACCTCATCCTGGGAAATAGGTTTACAACAACCTTGAATATTACTGTCTATTAATAGAGATGTTCTCCCTGGATTAACAAATGCCATGATAGTAAATCTTTATAATTTCTCAGTATTTTGAATGTCACTTCCTGTCTTTCACTGATCTTATTTTTATATCTGATTTTTTTTTTTTTTTTTGCCTTTTAGAGAGCTCCAAAACTGAGGTTATGTCATTTAGTAAATGGAAAGAATATTCACACAATTGTGAGGTATTTAGTACTAAAGAGCCATTTCTGTCCTCCTCTTCAACCTGAAGGTCTGGCTGGCTCTACTGTACATTGCCTGTGCCTTGTGTCCAGGAAAGTAGTATTTTGAAGATTCTCTACCTTTTGGGGAGTTACAATATGTGTCAAGCAGAGAGGTTTAAAACCTCTCAGTAAGATTTGCACAGGCACATGTTTTGAGTGGGCAGAAAAGCACCTGAAGAGTGAAAGGGTAGGAGAGGGAATTTGAGGGGAACATGGAGGGAGAAGATTTTCAAAGCAGGATCTTTCAGGGATTCAATTTTTATGATAACCTCCAGAAGTAGTTATACTGGCAAAACTATGAGGCAAGAGACTCTCAAGTATTTAGAGAAGCGGTAGCCAGGACAAATAGGAAGATTTGTTAATCTAGTTTAGCATGGAGGAGTTAATGGAATAAAATTAAATGGTATACCTATGCTTAGAATCATTATGGGATTTGCCAGTCTTTAGGTTCAGAATACACAATGTGAAAATGTTGAAGTACAATTTGAAGAAAGGGGTGATTACACTTAGGGAAGGCAAAGGGTGAGTGCAAAATAATGAATCACAGACTAAGCAGGGGTGCATGCTTGCAAAGCCAGGCTAACCTGATAGTCTTTTGGATCAGCAAATGTCTTATTCTGACAAAGAGTGTGTGGTAGGTCCTCTTTATCTGGATTTCAGATAAACAAAAATATCTGATCTGATACTATAAAAGAAAATACTAGCTAAACTGGAACAGGAGCACTTAGATAAATGGTCATAAGGAGGACCTGGAGCTGACTCTGGAGATAGATAATATCTAACTACATGTAGAGCTAAAAAGGAAAGTGAAATGCTGAGGAGAGGTTCCTGCTGGAACTCCAGAAGAGTTTGTCTTTGTAGTGATCTCATTTAATAATTTTATTTGTGACATTTGTGGAAATATCAGCAGACTTCACCTGCAAATTCCTAATGACATGCTTTTAAAATACAGATGGCTTCAGCAGGACTGGGAGGTTTTCCTGGGAACCCTAGGGAGAAAAAGGAGGGGAGGAGGGGAGAAGGCTAAATGGTGAGACAAGAAGGTGGAGGAAAAAAAAGACATGCCATAATGAGTCATGTTTTATGGAAGTACATGGAACATAAGTAGTCAGAGTATATAAGCAATAATGAGAAAAAAGAGGCTGAGACTAGACCCAGTATTTCTCCCATTTGTTTGACTACTGGGAGATTTCAAAACATAGCTGTTACACCATTGGACTGGGATGGGATAAGTATTTCAGAAGAGTAACCTCCAGCTAACCACATACTTCACTTCTTAAAGCTAGTCCTATTTTATGGGTGGTTAGACTGTATTTTATTACTTTAAATTAAAGCTTCAAAAAGCAGTGTTTAATTTCTTGCATTCCAAAATGTCCAGTAACCTGATGGAAGGACTGCCTTGCAGAGTGAAAGGTGTGATTTCATACAGTTGTGCTCAGTTCAGCTTTTTCAGTTTTTTGGCAAATAACTTGTTTGTTAGGCTAGTGTGTCAATATGCGTCTGCTTCTGCTCCCTATCCATACTGTCCTAATTTTTTAAGGAAGAGGGAAAATCTTGTGTTCTATTTAACTTTTCAAGGACTTAGCTTTTTAAGGACTTAACTTTTTAAGGAGTCTGGCTGACTGTCCTGGGCCTGGAGGAGAAGCATAGACCCAATGGGGAGACATGTCTGCTTAATTGTGAGGATTTGATGGCAGCTCTAAAAGCACCTTTTGAATTTGCTTCCACCCTGTTGTGCACAGTGGCTCTTGGCTTGCCCCATGGACCACATGCATCTCCTGCTGACAGGCCTTGGGGGACCCTGTGCCTCCTCCTACCCAAATAATTCAGGGTGAAACGAGAATGCTGATAACTTTTGGTGCCAGTGGCTGCTGATTGTGCCATGAGGATGTCAGCTGGGATGGCATTGCCCTCTCTGAGATCACAGTACCACAGTCTGCTCCAGGTAATCCCTCTCTTGTTCAGCAGAGCTGTGTGAGGTACAGGATGTGATGGCTGGCCTGCAGCTTGTGTCCACTGACTGCGACGTCAGTAGGGGAAAGCTGGAGATTAAGATTGCATGGCTGGGTACCTGACCCACACAGTTTCTGGAGTTTTCTGGATTTTTCTAAGGCTAGGATTTGGAGGGGTAGGAGGGGAAAAAAGTGCGTGTTCTGAATATCGGTGAGTGCTGGCTACCTTAATTGTGTTTTGGTGAGACTTATGCACTGACAACTCAGACTATGATGATATTTCCATTTGATATTAAGGCACTCAAGGTCAGTATGCAAATTCTTTTCCACAAAAGTCTCTGACAATCTCCATTAAGAGCAGATTTGTCTCCAATGTGTGTAAATATTGAATTTTCACAGAATTTTTATAAATAAGAAACCTGCTGTTCCTTTTCTCAGATGTTTTCTTTGTTTGTCTAACAATATCAATAATTAACTGCAAAATAGCCACAGTGAGAAACAGAATCATGAATATTAACTTGGCAGGTTTATTCTTAAACTGTCTGCCTGAAAAGCAACCTTACCATTCCAGCATTTCTCATCTCTTATATGAATAGTAATCAAAGAATTTTCTTTATCATGGCAGATCTGAAACACAGTGGACAAAACAGTTTATGCTTGGAACAAAGAAAAGCAATAGAAGGGTTGGAGGCCTGCAGTCGGGTGGTTCACTCTCAGATGTGGAGGCTGGCCAAATTTCCCCGGTGGCCTGGCCTTTCTGCCATGGTTCCACATCAGCAACCGAGCCCAACAAGTGTCAGGATGAATTCAAATAGCAGAATTGATTGCTGGGAATGATTTATGCCTGTCTGCCTCTCCTTGGGTGGGGAAGGTTTGTTTAAATTTTGCCCTGCCATTCTGAGCTAGCTTCAGGCGTTTCCCAATTTATTGGAAGTCTCTGCTTTTCAGATTCAGTTCTTTTCACCAATAACTTAATGCTATGGCATTTTACTTTACTAGCTTGTAAACCCAGCTTACCATGAAAGTTTAAGGGAACATAGCTTTCTTAAGGAATGTATCTATCAGAATTAGCAAGAAAGATACTCTCAAGTCCTGCATGCTGTGGGTTTTGAAATAGGAGCCCCCTTGGCTTTAAAATTCAAGGGGAAAAATCACATTCTTCAACTGAGCCATTCTAAAACATAACCTTTTCAACAAATAAGCCAAGAGGAAGCCTTTGAATCCAGGTACATCTAAGCTGTTAGAACACACAGGACTTGAAATTTGCACTTCACTACAATTTATCGATCCAGTTGCAAGCTTATGCTGCTGCTCCCTGCCTGCCTCCTATTTAAAAAAACAAACAAAAATTTAGAAGCTGTGATGTTGCAACATCATATTTTGGTGTCTGTGAGAATAGACTAGAATAGAATAAAATATTTACAGTTGGAAGGGACCTACTATGATCATCCAGTTCAACTGCCTGATGACTTCAGGGCTGAGCAAAAATTTAAGCATGTTGTTAAAGGCGTTGCTCAAATGCCTTCTAAATACAGGGCATGCAACACCTCTTTAGGAAGCCTGTTCTGGTGTCTGACCACCATCTCAATAAAGAAACCTCCTGTGGTGCAGCTTTGCACTACTGCCGTGTGTCCTGTGACTGCACTGGAGGGAGATGAGCACTGCCCTCTCCCCTTCCCCTTCTCAGGAAGCTGTAGAGAGCAGTGAGGTTGGTCCTCCTTTTCTCCAAACTAGACAAACACAGATTATAGACTGCTTCTCACAGAACGTTTCTTCCAGCACTTTCACTAGCTTTGTTGCCATCCTGCAACGCATACAAGAACCTTCACATCATTTTCAAATGCTGGGGCCATGAACTGCAAGCAGGTACCCCAGGTGAGGCTGCAGCAGCTCTGAATGCAGCAGGATTATCAGCTCCCTTGACTGGCTGGTGATGCTGTGTTTGATGCACCCCAAGATGGGCTTGCCCCCTTGGCACAATGCTGAACCACACTGAGCCTGCTGCCAGCCAGCATGCCCAGATCCCCTGCAGCTGCCACTCCTCTCCCAGTCTAAACCTGTGCACAGTGTAGATATTTTATATTTTACCAATTTCTTGCCTCTTGCTGAAGAAAGTTGCTGAAGTTAGTGTAAACAAACTCTTCAGTGCAGGGGTCATGGTAAGATGACAAATATGACATCTTAAAATCTGTGAAGTTTGTTTAAGAAGTTCAGCTGAGGAGCATTTCAGTGTTGTTGATTTTGGTGAAATGTCTTTGTTCAGAAACTTTGTTTTTACAAAATCTGTGCTATTTTTATAACTTATTTAAAGCATTTCTGGATAGTCTATTCTTAATAATTTTGTTACAAGCACATACAGAATTTACATCTCCCTTTACAAAATAATCCTCTATATATAATCTGTATATAGCTGTCAGGAACTCATGTAGACCTAATACCCCTTTTCTGATATATAATGTAAAAAAAAGGGACCTTATTTCTTTTACAGTGGTATCTATCTTTTTATATTACAAAATGTCATATAAATTGCAAAAAGGAAACCTTATTTTTAAAAGGACTTCCTTCCATAGACAAAACAAAGATGATATTGCCCTTGTCTTGATATCCCCTGGTGTGCCATGATTAAAGTATTTTCATTGTCTAGGCCATAAACTTTATTTTAAAGCATGTCTATTTTAATTCATGTCTCCTTATAATTCATTGTCTAAATTCTCAGCACAGATGTATAATCATTATTTTTACTACAGCAATATCTAGAAGGCCCTACTTACTTTGGGGCTCTGTGGTGCTTGATGCTATACAACCAAAAAGACAGTCCTTGCCTAGGCACTTTTTTTTCCAAATACTTAAGTACAGTAGGTTGCAATAATCTTTTCAGTGTTTTAATTAAGTTGTTCATGCTGTTTTTAAGATAATCAAAAACCTATAAGATAATTTCATTTTGTATTAGGGTAAAATTCTGTTTCTCTGAACAGAAAGGATTACACTGCTCCTGATAATTAAAGGTCTTTTCTGCTCTGTATGCTAAACTACACCATCTGATGCCAGTGCATGGCAATTGAAAGCAGCAGGAACTGCCCACATGCATCCAAAGGCCAGGTTTTTTTCCAAAGAGTTAACACAAGAGATTCTTCAAAATCTGTTTGTATTTCAGTGGTATTTGTCGTATTGCAAGGCAATGGTGTACATATTCTGTGACCAGTCAGCATCACGGCCTTGGCTACCAGCAGTGCATAAGCTCGCTGATGTATTTTTCAGCCATTTGAGCCTTAACAGCCTTGATGTGCCCTGGACAGCTGGAACAGCATCTCTGATAGCCTTGCAATACACCTGGAATTGCCTGGGAAAAGAAAACTGATGAGCATTGCATGAACATCTTCATAAATTGCCCTTTGCTGATTTTTTGAAAGTCCATTGGAGAAATGAGTCAGCTATTTCATTATCTCCTAAAGCCTGCAAGAAGGGACTTCCTGTAGGCTTCATTCAGGGAAAGATTCCCTTTGCCAGTGTTAAATACTAAAGCCATGCAGGAGAGGTTGCTGCTGCTTCTAACACTGCAGATCCAAGAAGATAAAGGGAGTCAAAGGAGCAAATTAAAGATATGGGAGGAAAGCCAAAGAGGCAAATGGAATAAAACACAGGAAGGAAGTGGTGGAGGAAGGCAGCAATAGAGGAAGGAGAAAGACTCCAGAAGGAAGGATACAGTTGGAAACACAGGGACAGAAATAGCATCTGTAATTGATTTTTAGCCAGAAAGGAGCTGCAGCTCATAGTACAGAAGATATGTACACAGTCATGGTGCTGTCTAAATAAGATAGAATTAAGCTGGTTCTAATGTTCACATCCTTTATAATTTTTTCTCTAAGAAGGAATGCGGCAAATAAACTTTTGAAAGAAGCAACTTAAAATATTTCTGTGTCAGCACAGCAAGCCATCACTCAGTAGAAAACTGAAGTAATCCTACATAAATAAATAGTCTTAAAAAGAGGATCAAAGTAGGAGAGAGAGAAACAAAAGGGAAGAAACAGTCCTAATTATGTTTCATCAGATTCCTTTTCCATGCCTCTACACGTAGTTTCTTTTTTGTTCATTGTGTGTAGCTATAAGTTTACAGCTGCTTTCTGATGTTCAATTAAAAATGTTGCTAAGCCTCCCTAAAAGCTACGGGGAACTTTCTGGTACAAAAGCATCTGATGAACTTTTGAATAGCAGGTAAGGCCCCATTACTTGCATTGTTTTATGAAAATGAATGGTTCCTCTGAATTCATTTTCCTCTTCTTCGAAGAAGAAGAGGAGGTTGCCATGTTCCAGAGGCAGTATGAAATTAATGTATCTGTTGTTTCGTCAGCCCATATGACTGAGGAAATCTAAATACATGTGAGCTTTTTAAAAAGTATTTTTAAAATATTTAGTCCCATAAAACACTGAAATGAATTTTTGGAAGTACTATTATGCCAAGAAAAATTGCCAATATGCTTATTCTGGAGTAAAGCCATGAAAATCATAGGAGAACAACAGTGTCAAATTAGTTTCAAGGCAGCATGAGAAAAGAATGGAAAAATAATGAAAGAGACTCTCCAAGTTTTGCTTCCAAGGAGGAGGAACCTTTTCTAGTTCTTCAAGATAAAATTACAACAAATGCTCAGTAAGAAATTAATATTAAAGCAGAGCCAGTCTGTTGTACATTCATTAAAAAAGCAAGTGCAGGTTCATTTAGGGATCACTCTAACCTTAGCACTTTGTATGTGCAGCACCCAGGAGGACATTGGGTTGAGCTGAATGTGTGGCAGAGCTCAGGAAGTGTCGCGGGTATCAGCCAGAATGGAGACGTGGCCCAGTGCTGTGCTGTTGGGTGTCCTGTCTCTGCAGTTTTGCAGAGTGCAGTGCTGGCACACGGGGCACCCTCCTGGCCTGGGCCAAACTCAGGTTACCAGGTCAGCTGGAAGCCACGGGCTGGCAGCTGCTCCTCTCTGCAGCCTCCTAGGAGCCAGCCCAGTGTACTGGTGTGTTGTTATGATTTTCAGATGGCACAGAAATAACAACATGTCTCTTGATATGATGGTGAAAATTAGTTCTAAATTCTACTTTTATAGAGTAGTTTGGTACAAAGAACATGATTGGTTATTAGAGTTTACATCTTATTATAAACACCTTTTGCCAGTAAACATGTTGGAAAAACACCACCTGCGGATGCTTTCTCACTTCCCAAGGTTTGTTTGAATTCTTCCTTAAGATTTTCCCAGGCCAGAATGAGAAAGTTGCTGGCCTGCCTTTCAGACTGGCAGAGCCTGAAGCCTAAATTCAGGCTAATTGTCAGTACCACACTGGTGCTTGTTGGTGGACATGCTGGCAGAAAGGAGCTTCCTTGCTGGGGTGAGCAGCACTGTGGCACATGGGATGCAGGCTCCCTGTGCCAGCAGTGCAGTCAGAAGCAGGGTGGTGAGACCCAGCCAGCTGCCTGCACATTCCCAGCCACCTGCCTTGCTCCTGCACAGCTGGAGGGGCCAGGAGTTAGTCCTCCACACTGGGAGAGATATGAGTCTTGCTGTGCTACCTTAAATTGAATTTAAGAATAAAAAAATAAAGTCTGCCGTGGGCTTAACTGCATGCCTTAAATGGGGAATTTTAATAATGGGCCAACAGCAGCAGCTTGAAGTATCTTACCGAGGAAAAGGTCACTGTGCCCATAAGTTATCCCAGCATTTGATCAGTGGACTCTTTTCCAAAGACTTTAAGTCTCATTATTCACTGCTTATAAAGTCACTTGAGATATAATAAGTCTTTTTATAGTAATGAAAGAACTCCCACAATTAGCCAGAAGGCAGCCATCTATCTTTTTAAACTCCTCGGTTCAGAGGAGACCAGGAGTTTCAGTCGTCTGTACATGGATGAATTGCTGTGACAGTGATAAGTGTAACATTCATGTGGCAATGCCAGCCGTGACTGAGTTTGTGGAAGGGTTGTTTTTAGAAGTGGAAGAGAAAATTTTCTGTTAGTGAAATGTCGAGTATAATTCTCTAAAAGAAAAAAAGTGCCTACACATTATTTAGAGTTCTAAAATCTGCCATTCAACCTCTTCCATTATTCTTTGGGAACTGCAGATGATTAAAGAATGTCATTAATTTGATCTCCTAAACCTTTAATGGCAATTACCTTTTGAAGAGCCTCTTCTCTGAGAGAAGTACATACCCTGTAAGAGAAATTGGAGAGTGAGCTTGTAGAGGAACAGAGACACCATGAAGTTCACAGGAGACTATAGCATTCATTGCAAAGGCTTAGAGATAAAATGTTTGTTCTGAGCACACACACTGGCTTTGATTGTATTTTTCCCCATCATCAAAGGATTACTGTATGTGGTAGATGTCCTTAGAGATTTATTTAATGCTCTATCCCCAAACAGAAAAAGTTTGAAATGATTAATGTAATAAATGATGTTCTAATTATATCAAGAAGTAACACAACGTATTTTATGCATGCCACAGCTAGCTTAGTCTTTATTGCCCTCAGGCAGAATCTTAATATCATCAGAAAAACTGTTTGTCAATATTAAAAGCAATTTGCATAGTAAATATACCCCAGCCTTGCAACATTACCATCTGGGTTAGCTGAGCATTCGTGTTGGTACCAGGAGGTGCTGGGGAAGGCAGACCTCATGAGTGTTCCGCTCTCCAGCTGTCATCCTGGGAGGATGACAAGTGCCAGCATTGCTAGCCTGCGGGGAGGGGACAGGTTCAGTGAGAGGGCAGTGGGAGGACTTTGCAGAGAGCAGTTCAGGAAAGGAAAGATGGAAGGTTCTGGAATCAGCAGGGGTGAGAGTCCAAGGGAGTAAAGAAAGACCTGCACTGAAAGAAAGGCAGAGTGAGAGGAGCCAACAGCCTACGAGAGAGAACAGAGGCAGCAAAGCAAGGGAAGGAGGAATGAGGCTGGGAATACAAACTGGAAGACCATGCAAGGAAGACAGTGATTGCAGCTAGTCACAGGTCTGCTGGGCAGATTGAGGGAGTTGGATCACAATTCATGTCTACCAGCAGTTGTCTCCAGACAGCTCACTCTGAAACTAATGCAGTAATTCTTGAATTTAATTTGGTGATTTCATTTCACTCACGAGACAAATGCAGATAACACAAACCAAGAGAATTGCAGATCATGGTATGTTCTGTCTTTCAAAATGTAAGTGAACCTTCTCTGAGTTCTTGCTGTACTTTTTGAGCTGAACTTTCTGAGCTGTTCTGATGTTGTTGGACATCAGCCTTAAAGGACTTAAAAGGATCTTTATGAGATGTGCATTACTCTAAAACACAGTGATGATTTGAAGGAAATATTCTCCAGTTGCCAAGCCTCATGTTAGGAAATGCAGAAGTTAGTTTGCATTTTGGTTACAAATTAAAGCTGCTGAATAATGATATAAAACTTGTTGCAGCAGTGATAGCTATCCTGGAGATGTGAATTGTAGTATCCAAGTGGTTTTTAAGAGACATCCCAAGGTGAGGGCCCAGAACCACAAAGAGTCTTTGGGATGGAAATGTCCCTTAAAGTGTTAAGGAGATTGAAATAATCTCAGGCATTTGTAGTGAATGATCGCTCACCCAGCCAGCTAGAAGCAGGCTGTAGGCACACATCTAAAACACAATCCATTTCCTATACTCAATACCATAAATGCAATTAAGTCAATACATTTGGGATTTAAAACCCCAAACCTCTTCCCAAAGTTGGGGGATCTTCAGTGATTTCTTTGCTTACAACAGACTTGAATGGTTTTTCAAATCATGGAGTGAGATTCTGCACAGAGAATTTTGGGAGCTGCTTCTAGCAGTGATTTTGTTTTATTTAAAGGTAACTGGATAGAGAAGGCAAAATCTTGAAGAAAACGGATACTGAGTTTCTGTTTGTTGTAGAACCAATGTTTCACAAGCACAAGCTATTAGTTACCTTTCTCATTAATGTGCTGTATTAACTTCAGATGTGATGAGAGCTATTTGTCCATTCTCTGTACATCTGCTCAGGACATTTTTTCCATTCCAGTTTAAAAATCTTCTGAATTCCCTAGGAGAGCTTGTTAGGCAATACTTCCAGGCAGTGTCCTGCTCTTTGCTGGGGTCTTTCCAAAATGTATCATGTCCTTCATGGAGAGAAGTTCTAGCCATAAAACCTGCCCACAGATGCACTGATCTCAGTGAACAACTCTCACAAAATGAAGCATCATCCTGAGGTCAGTTGAAAGGAGTGCTTTTTTTTCTGACAACTGCTGTTTAAGTGATCAAAATTGCCAAGAAGTCACTGGGTTGTCTCCCTGTGAGAGAAAATTTTACAGAGTGGAAATAGGTATATTTTTATCTTTTCCCATTTTTTGTAACATTTATTTTGTCTTGCTCAGATAAAGGCTTACTCACAGGCTTTTCAGCCACAGTAGATTTCTGCTAGTTACTGGGAAAGAGGAGTTGTGTGCTGGTTACACATGGAGATGCACAGAAGGCCGGAGTACTGGGTGTTGCCTGGGCCTATCCAGTATTGTTGAACCAACAACACAAACCAAACCTCAGCTCTACAGGTTATAGAGATGTAATTCTTGTTATAAGCTCATGGTTCAGCTTGAGAAGCAGCCAGAGCCTGCATGTTCAGCAGCTTGTGTAGCTTTTAGGACAGATGACAAGATTTCACAGTCAGGGCAGCAAAGGATCAAATTGGAACAAGAGTCACTTAACTCATCTGGCCAAGGAAAGGGAAATGTCATTAACCACCATATAAAAGTCGTCCCTTTACTGAACTTGCATGAACCCTGACCTATGATAGTGGTATTGGATAATGGCTGAATTTGCTATCTTTCAGATTAACTTCCTGAAGAAATAGGGCTTAGTACTAAACTGTAACTTAAAGTATGAGTGTGTTAAATGCCCTTTCTGTAGATGAGCTATCACATTTGTGTTAGCAGAAGACTCACAGTGTCCTTTCCAGCACGTATGTCACTGGTCGCTCACATGTGCAGTGCCAACCTGTCCTGCCCAGGGAGCCTCACAGCTGCTGGCCCTCAGCAGTGGAAATTTTTCTAGAGTTTCTGTATGCCCAAAGCTGTAAGTCTAGGAGGAAGCTGAAATGTTCTTTTTTTCCCTGTTGCCTGCAGTTAGGAAGGGCTCGAATTCCCATTCTAAAGAAGGACTGGTCAAACTTAAGGGCAGTCTTTGATCTTTGTGCCAGTGTACTGTCCAAGCATGCACCCAGGGAATGGTGTTCTGAGTGTATTTAGGGTGAGAGACTGAAGGTGAAGAGACTGCTGTGATGAGAGCAGATTTAGCACCTGTCACGTCAGGGGCATCTTCTGCATGGGTGTTGAAATCTCCTAGGACAGTGAGCCTTGTGTGAACTCCATCATTGTGTCAGACAGCATCTCTGTCATTTAGTTAGGAAAGCTATGTGTCTAGACATCTCTGCTCTTGCAGAACACTTCAGTTATTCTTCCCATTGCTTTTACTGAATAAATGAAGCATCTCAAAGGATTTTACTTCAGCAGAGCTGATCTTACATTTAAACTTGCATATGCCAGATATTTGCTGAGGATAGGAGGTTATATCTCATGAGCTGCTAGTGCAACACCTTTTGTGATGATTGCATTCACATGACTATACATACTTTTCCCCTTTTTTTCCTTTTTTCTGCCATTTCCCTTTTTCTCTTAATATGGAAAAAAGTAAAGACTACAGGAAACATCAACATTTCTGGCTCTTTTGTTTCAAAAATTCTTCCCAGCATTAAATGATCAAGAGCAGAAAAGTGTTACAAGACAGACAAGGCAGTTTAAATTTTCAGTCACAGGCATTTAAATCTTGGAAGCAGTCTTCACTGAAGAACTGATTTTTCTTCACCTTTTCTTTAGCACTCATAACTGAAGACAACGACCATTTGTCTACATATTTTGTAGTCACAAGTTTTGTTATTTAGTCCTGTCCTTACCTCTGTGCTGCCCACCTCTCTGTGTGTGGGAGTAAGTCTGTGTACACTGGTGCTGGCATTAGACGTGGCACTGGGCCAATGTCAGCCGGTGTTTGCATGAAAGACAAAGCCCATTTCCTTGTTTATTTTCTGATGCTGATGAAGTTTTGCATGTGGCTGGGTTTGGAGTAAGAATCCAAAGGGGATGGCAAGGATCCAGGCTGTGGCCACTAGTCACTCTGGGGGAGATGTTGACAAGTGGCCCAGACTTTGCAGTGTGTCCAATAGCTGGGGGAGAATGTTAATTAAACAAAAGCATAATCAAAGAGGGCAGGAGGATGGTTTACATGAGAAAAGATATATTCTTTACTTAACATTCACGACTTGCTTGTGGATTAATTAGCCCATCTGCTACAACAAATGTATTCCCTTGTCTTTGTGTTGACTGTTAAAAGTGACTGATTTCTCTATCCACTTAAAATAGTACCCTGGATTCCACTGAAAGTAACCTTTCAGAGGCAAGGAATTTATTTAATCATCCACTAAGAACCTGTAAATGGCTTGCTGTAAATAAGTGCTCAGCTGTCTTTGACTCCCAGGGTGACTATATGTGAATGTTAAGTTGGGGTATAATGAAGGAGGAAGAAAATCCTTAAAGAACCTCCGTGAGGAGTGCTTCCAACCCCATCCCAAGTATTTGCTTCAGGTTTTTTAAAAAATTCTCTTCTCAGGCCAAAGTGGGCAGGACAGGTGCCAGCATAGAGTAATTCAGCTATAGATTTTCTTCTGAGGAAGGAGGCATTTATAAATTAGGTGGCCTTTATGCAGATCGACAAAGTGTGTTGGTGAAATTCAAGTGACTGTTTAAAAAAGTGTTTGGTCCAATGTGCTTGTATTTCATAAGGAACCAGATAAAGGAGAAAGAGTGTTTAACATCATCAAATTAAATAGGCATTTAAATTAAAATAGAGGTCAGCCAAAGGTTCCCAGGATAAATGAAAATGTGTATCTTTTGTGATTTTTCACATTCATGTGATTTTAAAATATTATTATTCTTTAGAAATAAAATTTGCATGTAAATGGTATGTGAATTTTATGTCTACTCCCTCAGAATAAGTGATAAGTATTGACTGATGTGAATAGACAGAGCTTCTGGTTTGCAAAAAAAAAGGGTGTTGTATGCTATCCAAATGTCTTTTAGATTTGTTGATGTGGATCTGTGATGAAATGGTTATCTTGTGCCAAAATCCATGTGGTTCAGCTGGGATACAGAAGGATTGTGTTTTGTACTTGAATAGAGGAAAAAAATTTGATACATTGCTATTTATTCCCAAACATTTACTTTTAGGAGAAACACCATAAAATTTGTTATAAATGTGAAATGATTAATTCATGTTCTCATGATAAATAATGAATTGAAAACTATAAACTACTGTATATGTGTATGGGATAAATGTGGACGTGAGCTACAGTGTGTCTCATAACATCACGTTGAAACAAAAAGGCAGGTACCACCCTAGATCGTCTTGTCCACAAATAGAAACAGGATGAATGGAAGGTGTTGGGAGAGAGCTTCAGTGAGATAAGCTAAGCTATCAAGGGACTATCAACGCAGCCAACACCCACCGGGCTCCTGCGAAAGCCATCAACAATATCTCAACCACTCATCAGCCAGGAAGATCCATAGAAACTGGACATTAACATGTGAACTGGGAGAAAGAACTCTTTTCAGCCTGGCCGGAGACACCCATGGACTTGAATAGCTAGCATGAACACAAAGGAGAATATGGGGAAATATTGCCAGAGGGGGAATCAAGTGTTTTAAACCAAGCCCCGAAATGGGCAAATTTGTGAACCAAAGGGGAGGCAGCAGACGGCCAGGTCTGTGTCTCACGGTTCACCCTTGGCATTTTCCCGGGCAAAATCATCAAGTATCTCCGCTGCTGGTGGGTTTACCGAAATTCTGTGATTCGATCATTTGTTTAATAAACCAAATTATTTTAATTGGAATATTGCATCGGCACTTATAACATAATTATCTGAACCTTAAAAAGTATCAAAAGGGACTGGGGGGTCAGGAAAGTAATTCTTCTATTCTTAGGCCTTAAGAATGAGAGTCCTTCAGATGGCCTATAGGACACTCTTGTTACAAAACTCACAGAAGCTGAAAAATTGTGTCCTTGATAGGATCTGAGTTAGAAACAAGAATGAAGCAGTGACTAGAATTGAAGAGTGGCTAGAAGACCCAGGCTTGAAGCTTTATCTCTAATTGCCTCCATGAGATGGGGCTGAGTCTGAACACCCCAGCAGTGAGACTTGGCTTATCAGAGAGGGTTTGCAGAAGCTCTTTCCTTGGGGAAATGTCTTTGGTTTCCTCATAACTTAATTTGTTCATAGATTGCTCTGGCTCTTCCTCTTAAATACAACTGATATTTTTTCATATAAATTAGATTATAATTAGGTTGTTATTTTATGGATGATACTTCAAATTATAAAATTGTAACATAATAATATTTTTGGCTTCAGTTATCAGACAGACCACAGATATGCATTGAGTGAACAACCTAGCTGCCTTTTGAATCACCTACTCACAGTCTAGGCTGCAGTGGTGTGGTACTTTTGGGTGTCACAAACATTCAGCATAAGGAGTTTTGAGCTTTTATAGAAATGTGTTCAAAATCTGCAGGCTTCTCATCACTGCATACAGCCTCAGGGCTAGCTAGAAAGATCAGCTGACCTTTACATTGGTGGCTACATCACAGTGCAGTTATTTTGCATGTCCTCTATGAGTGACATGGCCATGAAAGTGCTGATTCTTTGGAAGCTAAGTCAGAGGAAAGATGATGCTACTTTGTACCTGTGGACGTACTCTGGAAACGTATTGAGTTGATATATACATGAAAATAATGGTCAGCAGTATCCTAGCCATGCACATAAATAAGACTATAGGGTTATAGTTGCACAAGTTGCTTCAAAATCTTGCTGAGGGCTGCTGAGTTACTGAGGCTCTTTTGAGTTTGCCATCATTGTTCCTATTTGCCTTTGTCCTTTTTGACAAGAAATTTCCAAGGATTTCTTGAATGAAGTAGTGATGTGGCAAAGAAATTTATATTTCAACCACTATTTGCAAACACTGGGGAAAAGTAATTTATGGGGTCTGTCCCATTTCTGGGAGGGTTTACACTTAGTTCATTAAGTTTCATGAAGTTTTATGACTAATTGTCTATACAAAGAAGATAATTTGATCATGACCCTGCAGCAGAATCCTATTTCTGATTTGCCAGCAGTGTAGAAGTTTTCCCAGGAATATAAATTTTAATCAGGTTTTGGTACCTTCAGATAGTCACATTTCTTACCAGAAAACCCTGCCTTTCTATCCCGGCACAGGATCCTCTAATTTCCACAGCAGCTCACAACAGTTAGGTCCTGTGTAGCAGTCAGCAATGGTCCCACTGCTCTGAAAACAGCAGAATGGTATTTTCTGCACAGCCCTGTGTTCAAGGGCTTAGCTATTGACTGCCATTGACCAATTAGCCTTCACATTTTGTAGTGGGCTGATGCTTGCAAATCTTGCCCCAAACACCTGAATTTGTATAAATTTAGCATAATCAAACCTTGCTCTTACGTTTTTTAATACCCTAAGGCCTCATCTAAACCAGGAAGAATTTGCTGCTTTGCTTGTAGCAGAGAGAAACCTTGGCACAGTCTTTTAGTTTTGCCAAGCTATGCTACATTTGCAAAGTAATTTTCTCTGGCTGATTATTTGTCTGTTCATAGCAAATTATTTATATGGTTAGTTCTCTTTCCTTGAAAAAGCAGCAGCTGACTCTGCTAGTCAAGTCTTCCTATCTTTGGTCTTAATGATTGTATAATAGCCATAGCAGATAAGTGACAAAACATTGAAAATTGGCCTTGTTTCTTTTTAGACATCAGAGACATGTTTATTGACATCTGCATTAATAACACCTCTATGCCAGAAATCCTTTAAAACAATTGCATGCCACAGAAAATGCTGAAATTCAAAATTAAAGGCATCCCTCCTAATTTAGCTGTATTTTAAAAAGTTAATAGAACAAGATAAGAGAAATAATTTTAAATTACTTTCTAAATATTGTAATTTCTTTACAGTGTTTGGATGCCATTGGTAGGAACAGTTATGGAAGGGTTCAAACCATTTGTAATTTCTGGCAAAGATTAAAAAACTTATTTCTCCTCTCAGCTGTATATTCCCTCTTGCATGGATATCAAAATGTGCTCATCAAAGTCATCAAGTGGCTTGACATACTGCACAAATAATTCATCCCCCTATATTTTGCACCCATGTTTTCCTGCTGCCTTTTCTCTCACCTTTGCTGTATTTGCGTGTTTTTCTGCAGGTGAATGGGAAGGACCTCTCCAGGGCCACTCATGAGGAGGCGGTGGAGGCTTTCCGCAACGCCAAGGAGCCCATCGTAGTCCAGGTTTTGCGGCGAGCCCCGGCTGCCAAGGCTCACAGCGGCGCTCAGGATGCGCGGCTTACGGACGCCAGCACTCAGACCGACATCACTTTTGAGCACATTATGGCTCTGGCCAAGCTCAGGCCTTCCACACCACCAGTTCCTGATATCTGCCCTTTCCTACTTTCAGACAGGTATGGTTTATCTTTTTCTGCTGTTTATCTGTAGGACTGAGGCATTGCAGTGAATGGTCTTCTAGCCTTCTCCTGAAAAAGTCTCAGGAACACTTTAAATAAGTAATAAATATTGCTGATAACCACTATCCCATTCAGGCTTCAGTGACACTATTCCTAAACTCTGCTTGTAGATTAGGGCTACAGGAAGGAATCTCAGTCATGTTTATTTTGTGTTTATGTGTCTATTCATCCAAAGCTAAGCCCTAGTCAAGAAGAAAAACACTTCTGTGTTCCAAAGTACCAAAAAGGCTTCTTCAGACCTGGAAAGAGCTTGTCTTGTTTCCTTTTCTTCCAATTTTTTAACAAAAAAATCAAAGAAACAACTGATTTAATATAAAGGTTCCCTTATCAAAAGCAAAACAAATCCAAAAATATAGAGATCAAAAAGTACCATTTCATCTGTCATATGGCAAAATATATGAACGAAATTATCTCTCTTTGGAACTGAATTGGATGCAAACACCAGCAGGTGGTGCTTATACACAAGTAGAGTGTAGGGTTCTTCCTCTGTTGACTCCACCTCATAAATGAGTGGTAGTGGGTGATCCCAGATGACCCTACAGATCCTCTGTAGCCTGCAAAACTATAACAGCCCTAGAGCTTTTTCACTGATTTGCTGGCATGTTGTGTGTCTGCAGAATTGATGCTAAAGCAGAACATGCAACTTTTGACTTCAATGTAGGTCCATTTTGAGAAGTTCTAGATTAGATAAATTGGGCTTACTGTTGACTTCTGCTCAGCAAGAAACAGGATACATGTATTTCTGAGTTTTTACTGGGAATTTCTAAAATGTGGCCTACTGTGATTGAAGTTCTCAGGCCTGCAGGATGGGGAAGAGTTTTCAGCCTCTACTAAGATATATCCGCACTGGATACTGCGTGGCTGGGTTCCAGCATTGGGTCTAAAGATGTTTTAAAGACCTCATTCTTTGTTTTCGAAGCCCATTTAACAGTACAGGTTACTGACATTAGTAACTGTGCAGTTGCTCAAGTGCATTTCACCACATTGTTACCACTTTAACACAGGAGCATAATGCAAGTTATTTAATGCAAATTCTTTAACAGTTGTGAGCCTGATACGGTCTGTACACTGTTCAAGACTATGACCAGATAATTAGTGAGATGCCCCCAGCCATGACACAGCACCTGAATCCAGAGTTATGTACCTTTATAAGTGTAAGGAATCCAGAAATGTCACAGTGAAGCAGTTTGGCCCAAACCAGACCCTTTTAAGAAATCACTCTGTAAATCTGCCTAAAGATGAACCCAGCAAAATGAACTCAGCCACAGCATGAGCTTTTGCAAAGAAAACCGTTTGCTTCTTCTTGATACTGCTCCTTTCAGGCTGTCAGGCTGAAAGGAGCACTCCTGACATGAGAAAACTATGAATTGAGGCTGGGTTGGCAGCACGATGGGGACGGGATAGGGGGGAGGTGGCAGTGGGGAAGGGGAAGGGGGGCAGGGGGTGAGGTGGGCTTGCCACCTTTTAATTTAAAAAAACCCATATTGTTATTGTACTGCTTTGTTCCACATAGCTGCCATTCTCTTCATCCAGTGGAGCATGAATTTTATGAAGACAATGAGTATCTCTCCAGCCTGCCTGCTGATGCAGATAGAGCAGAGGACTTCGAGTATGAGGTAAGATCATGGGCACACTTCACCCTCTCTTTCTGTTATTACAGATATGACATTTACACAGCTGATAGCAGGCTTCTCTGAGAAAAATAAGAGTGGGAATACTTCTTAAAAATCATCACAAAAGGCAGTTTTGTGTTATACCTGTGTGATGTCACAGGATTTACTGGGGTTAGGCTAAAGATGTGAAAATCTGTGTGAAAGCAGAACTCAGCAGTGGGTGACTACATACAAATCTAGGAAGCTTGTTAAACATATTCTGTCTTTGTGCGGAGGAGACTGCAACTCAAATGCTTCTCCTTAGTAGATTTAACACTTTAAAGCAGGCCTTTCCACAATTACAAATGGTTGCTGGAAGCTTAATTGCTTCCCCCCTCCTGCCTCTCATTTCAAGAAGCAATTGTCCTTGTATTTCATACCTTTGAAATCAGTCTTCTGGATATTTGGGTATGTGCTTGAGTGTTTGTAAGGTCACGCTTCAAATTGGAAAATGAATATAATTTTTAGTACTTGCTCTTTGATATTTGATATTGCAATTATTGCAATTATAAGAGATGGTGCTCTGTACCACAAATCCCCTTTTGCTGCTAATGTATTGCACTGTCTGGTGACAAGGGTGGATGTGTTTCTGAGTCACTGGAAAATCATTATGTGAAGCTTCCCAAAATGATAATATGTGATTAGTGATGTTGCTCTTCATTAGATTTTCATTTCAATATCTAAATAGTCTACTTGTCAGTCAGTCATTAGCTTTTCATGTTTTCCACTGTCATCTAGTAACAAAATATTTATAGGGGCAGACATAAGAAGCAGATGGTTCTTTTTATTATTAAACAGTGCTGAGTCTTTTCATAAGTTGAAGCTACTGTAATTTAAAAAAGAATGATTATAAATAATTAAAAATCTTTAATACAAAATTAAAAGCATCCCATCCTCCTGTTTGCTCTACCTTAAAAAACGTTTTTAAAGGTTTCATATAACTGGATGGCATTTGGAAATTAAATGAAAGGCGAAAGCTTTGGCAAATATTCAGTGAGTTCACTTTTATTGTGTCTTTAGCATCTAAGACGCTCAACTGCAAGTTCAGCCCATTGCTCTTCTAGCAGACAGGGGAATCTGAAAAATCAAACAACATCTACTTAGGGAATCTCATCAAATAAAAGCAAACTTTTATCTGAGCTCCTCAAAAAATCATTTCTAGGGATAAGTGAAATGATTATTTCTTCCCAGTTGGATTTTGGTGTGAGACCTTAAGTTCTGTTTTGACTCCCCCCTGTGTAATATAATATTAAATTTCTCTGTCAAGTGTGTTTGTTCATGATACTTGTTCCTGATATGTAATATAAACTATTTTTTCTGGTAATATTTAAATTAATTAGTAGTTTAAGCATCTAGAAAGATTTTCTTAAATGGTAAAATATAAATAATTTCCACCATTTAATAAGAATATCAGTGACAATTTTTAAAGGGTCTACCTGGTGGAATCAATTTCTCTTTGTGGCTATTATTTATCCATAATAATGGCTAGTATAAATATTGTGACAACAGTAAATGTTTGGGCAGGTTCTCAGTTGCCTGTATTTTCTGCTAATCACAGCATCATAGTCACTTAATTTGCTGTCAGCTGTGATTCAGTTGCCCAAGGCATATTCACTGAGTGACTGAAATGAAGTGTTTCGTGTGAAATTTAAATGGGAAAGACACAGTCTAGACTCCTTTGAGAAGAATGTTTTCTACTAAATATGTAAGTTTTTAGGAGGAAAAAGAACATCTTTCAGCCTTTAATTAGCAGAGCTCTAAACGTGAAAGACACTCCCAAAGTTTAAGCCCATATGGTGACATTATGGTATAGGTTACTCACTGCTTGTATTATCTGCCATTTTAGGTCCTCATAAGACATAATTAATCTCCCTTGCCTTAACCAGGGATCTGGAAAAACTGAGAGCATTGTCCTCAGAGGTGTATATATCCACCCCAAAAAAGAGTGTCAGAGTCAAAAGGGACTTCCCAGCTCCTGTTGCCAGTCCTGGGAGCAGCAGCAGGACAGGGGCTGGAGTAGAGGCTGTGCTCCAGTGCTGCCATGGTCTCTACAGCAGTACTGCCTTAGTGTACTCTGCTGTGGCCACTCAGTTCCCCTGCAGGATTTGCCCTGATGTATTCTGGCTCCTCAATTATGCCAGTATTACTTACTGTGAAACAGATATGGGAAATAGTCCAATTTTTAAAATAGAATTTTAGAAGTGTTCTGGTTGATCTAATTTCCAGCATAGCTCTGCAAGTTTCTCTGCTGTGGTAGAAGCAACAGTAAAGAAAAAAAATTGCTCAAGTATTTGGGAAGATAAAAACTGACAAAATACAAAGAAAAATTATCACTGTCCATCTGGTGCCACAATAATTTTTGCTTTTATATATTCTTTATATATTTGTAGCTCTGTAGACTATTAGTTTATAGGTATATAGTTCCTAGCCAATTCCAGCATTTTTCCTACGCTGATAGACAGAAAGACAAAACAAATTCTAAAGACCCTATCATAATCTTGCTTCTTCTGGGAACCAAGGACAAGCTACCCTCCCAAGACACTTTCCTATACATGACTAGAAGAAAGGGGCTCCAGAAGGGGTTGAACCAAGTGGGGGAATTACCTCATCACCCATGCTCCTAACTGGGGATTCTTGGCAATAAGCTAATTTGCTAAACTTACAAAACTCTATTCACCCTATGTGATCTTGGGCATTTTTCCTCACTTTCCTCTGAAAGCCTTCAATTAAAGACCTGCTTTTTTATTACTTCCTATATTAATATTGTCTCAAAAGTATGTTGCTTTGTTTCTTGATTTTTAATGCATCATATCTGCCAGCTAAGGGTGAAAGCAGCGTGGGGAAGGAGTGCAGATGCCTCATGCTATCCCTCAGTAGCAGGCTGGATGAAAGAACCACAGAGTGTTTTCTATCTCACACCTATTGATTTCTCATCTGTTTGGGGGAAAGAGGTTTATTGCTGTTACTGTGCTCTATTTAGAAGGAGGATTTTATCAGTTTTCCTTGATTTTATCATTGTTTTTTCATTTGTAACAACTTTCTGGTTGAATTTTAGCTAATCACACACAGCAAAAAAAAACACTTGTCTGGTGTCAAGAGCACGGTTCCATTTCCAAAAATGCACATTAGCCTTCCCATTATACAAAAAGATGGAGATACATAGCTCACAGGTCTGCATGGCAAACACAAAAATTTCTAAATGGTTTAAAACCCAAATCTGGAGATTTCAGAACAGAACTGAAACAGGAGAATGAGCAGGAAAATAACTAAAACAACACCTCATTATTTCCTTGAAATTGTTTGTAAATGAAGAGTGCATCAGTTCTGAGACACAAATGCGAAATATGCAGCCAGACTAGGAAGTAAGGAAATGATGACTAGCAAATGTAGTGCTGGAAACAAAAATGTTTTCCAAGAAAGGAAATGTCCTGAAAAAGTCTGATCACTTTGGTTCTTGCCCTCAAATATGTGCTAGTGTTTAAGTACCTGAGTTACCACCATAAGAGACCAAGAGGAGTATCATATATGATAGCCAGCACTGGGGATGTGGACTTATACTTGCAGTAGTAGGATTAGACACTTACAAGACTCTTGTACTCCAGATGTAAGCTAGAAAAGCCCAGCGGGCTGTGATCAGGTTGTCATGATGAAATGAACTCAAGTATGAGGCAATTGTCTTGGAAGGAGGAACTCCCAGGGAGGCTCATTAGGCTCCATACAGTACCACACTTTAAACAAATGGCTGGGAAGATGATGAAGCTGAGGGATTGTCATTTGCCAGCTTGAGGGTTCTTATGTTGCTACTGCAAAAATCTAAAGAAATCTACTAAAAGAAATCTGATTTTCTGGTAGGTACTAAGATGAAGGCAGAGCCACCATCAGTCAGTGTTGGCAGAAATGCATCAAAAGATTTGCAATTCTTGCATAGCCAGATACTCGTGAGGACTTTTAAGAAGCAGGAATGGACTATTTTTCAGTGCTCTATTGGACTTGCAGTCAATATAACTGAAAGAGAGCCAGACATCTTAAGGACAAACCCACCCAGCCTGACTATGAATGGCTTTCTTCTAATGAAATTATATCAAGTGAGTTTACATTATACATCACGCTTGCTGGTACCAATGAAGTGACGCGGTAAAAGTATCACAGTCCCCCGTAAATCTGTGTTAAATGTTGCTCTAAAATTTGTCCTTGTAAGAAGAATAGAGGATAGAGGTGCTAGGGAGGAGTAAATAATCTAAGGGATTCCCACTTAACATTTCTGAATTTACTATCCAGGAGAGAGAAACTTTGTATACTTGGTTTGGAACATTAATAGTAATACAGAAATAAAGGGGCCAGAGTAATTTAAATGATGGGACAGTTAAAAAATAGGTAGGAAAAAAAATCAACAAAGAATGTTGTAAAAACAGAGCTGGTCAAAAGAAAGTATCACCGATGTCTGGTCCTACACATTCAGTCTGATGAGACAAGAAAATGTTACAAGCAGGCACAAGTTGGTAGTGTTGTTTATCAATGGGTCCTTATCCAAGGGCAGAGACCTTCATGCCATGTATGTTCTGAAGTAGCTTTTGATCAAAAGCAGATTGGGAAGTGATTGCTTTCTGCTGAGGGGATTACAGCTTTTAAAACTTCATATATCTCAGAGAGGAAAAGATACTCACTTCCAGCTGAATGATTCTTCCAAACAACAAAGGCAGACATCCTTGAGAAGGAATAGCAGTGGGCTGCATTATCTGTTGTTGCATATATGAGGAAGACTAGACTTAAATTTGCTGTAAACACTGAGGGGTTATTTTTTGGAGGAAGGTTAGTCAATGTAGATGTACAAAGGAAATCACAGTCATTGTCTAAAAGACTTTCCATCTCTGATTATATTCATTTTTAGGCACAAGTGTGCCTAAAAGTTTCAAGTTTCAAGTTTCAGGACCTTGGAAAATTATATCAACAGTCTATCATGTCAGGAGGGAAACATTTCAGAGTGAAAAAGGGAGAAGGGCAGGCATTGTGTTAGCCCATCTGTGTCTGATGACCTTAGTTCTAGTGCATGACTGTGCTGGTCTTCATAGATAGGGACACTTTTAAGACCAGTACTTGTGAAAAGTTGTTTAGGATTGAGTTGAACCTGTATGAAATTATGAGGTATTCTGATGCTCTTCACTTAGAAATCATTGAGCAGCTTTATGTTACTTTTTTTGCTCAGGAAGTTTGTGCATGTCAATAAATGTATAGACAACCACACGAATCGAGTGCAGGTAAAACCTTTCTGTAGTCATGTTTATGGACCCTTTTGTGTCCAGGCAATGAAAGGATGAGGGTTCTTGGAGGAAAGAGCAGCCACAAGAGACTCAGTTTTTGAGAAAAAGCCATGTGAGATTTTTCCCAGTTGGAGCATGAGCTAGAAACTGCACACATGCTATGCGGATTCTTCCTGTGTTATTGAAAATAGGACTTCTGGAAATTAAAATATTCATATGCAAGTTGCTTTACTGCATCATCCTCCTCCTGAGCACAGCAACTCATAGTGCTTTGACAGTTAGTTAATACTTCAGGGCAAAAATGATTACTCTTAAGATCATGTTCTGATTTGTAGACCCAAGAGGCAGATTTTTTCATCAGAATAAGGAAATAAATGTGTGTGCATGTATGTTAAATGCAAATGCTAATTTATGGTTATGCACAGCCATTCATTTAAATGTTTTGTTAAGTATTTGCACTCATAAGCCTGTAAATTTAGATTAGCCCTTCAAGTTTACTATTGGCCTGATCCAAACCTGCTGAAATTCCTAAGGTTTCCTACTGACCTGAGCATTTCTGGATTAGATGCTGTCAGCTGATTTTTAGGCAGCTTAAAATGGGCCTTGAAGAGAGATAAGCTAGAAACCTTTTGGAATTAGCCATGGCTAAGTCTTTATGTAGACATTTTTTCACTGGACACTTAGAAGTTGCATAGGGGAAAACTTTAACCTGCTCTTCTTGTTTCTTCTACTGTATCTGAGCATTGCAGTAGATACAGTGCAGCAGTAACAAAATGATTTCCCTCTTCCAGTAATACTCATCCCATTATGATGAGGGAAGATATTTTAGGAGTGAATTCAAATTCACCAGTTCTGTGACATTACACTTTTGAAGTGATTTATTTCTATTGGAATTTTTTCCTTAGAAATAAAGAAGGGGTCATTTTAGATTAGCAGTCTGAGTGAAGCTGTTTATCTGAATACAGTTACCTGAACACCTATAAGTATTTATGGGTCAAGGCTCTCATGGGCCACTGAAGAGTGGTCTAAGTGACATTCTGAACAGCCCACCCTTGCTCTAATAGTCCAGAGAGACCTGCCTGCCTGGTGAATTCCTTTTTAAGACCTTTTCAACACGTGGATTACTTAACCAATAAAACAAACAGGTCTGTCTATCTTGTAAATACATATTTAGGGCCTTTTAAACATGAGGATTACTGAGCTGATAGCCTGTAACAGCTCCCTCCAGAGCTCTGATAGCCTGCAAACACCCCTGTGTGAGCATTACCAGAGCTTGCAGCAACACAACTGGAACTCCTCCTCAATTGCTAGCACCTGAACAAACAGTTTTTATGGAAACAGCTCCTGTGCACACACTGCCAGCACTGCTGATTGCTGCCATCAGGCTCTTTCGTTTTGTTACTTGCTAAGTGTTTCTGCACAATGAAGCTGGCTATCAGGTTGTGTTTGGTTGTTTACTGTATTTCCTACTGTGATTGGAGTCTTTATATTTTACCCTGAACTTCTTAAAATTGAAGATAAATCACAAAATGCACCTCTAGGAAATAAAAGGCAGTTTTTGAATTCAGCAACCACCAGATGTACTTTAAAAGAGAAAGCTTCAAGAAATATGGATCCTTACAGAGATATGGAGTTGTAGTTTAGAAGAGCTGAAATGGTGGACAAGGTTTTGTATTTCCATTATCATCAGACCTGACTGGTGTGGTAGGAGAAATAGGAACAGACTTGCTGCTTTGTAGATTTTCAATCTACAGCAGAAAGTAGATGCTTCTCACCACATGCCTTACGTTATGGAGCTGGTGTTGTGCTGAAGGGACTGAACTGACAGCTCAAAGTGAGCTTAGATAATTTGGGACTTCATTGTAGAATTGTGGAATGATTTGGATTGGAAGGGCCCTTAAAGATAATCTAGTTCCAGCTCCTGTGCATTGGCAGGGACACCTCCCACTTGACTGGGGTGTTCAAAGCCTCTTTCAGCATGGCCTTGAACGCTGCCAGGGATGGAGCATCCTCAGCTTCTCTGGGTGTCACCCTCACAGTGAGGAACCTGTTCCTAGTATCTTATCCAAGTGTGCCCTCTTCCATGTTAAAGTCCTTACCCCTTGACCTATCATGACATGCCCAGCTCTCTCCAGCTCTCTTGTAGCCTGTCTTAGGTGCTGGAAGCTTTCTCTTTTCCAGGCTGAACAACCCCAACTCCCTCAGTCTGTTGTCATAGGAGAGAGGCTTGGTACACTAAACTAGCAGTTATGACTGAATCATGGTTGCCCCATGGTATAGAGACATTTACTGACACCATTGTTCTAAATTTTGGTGGCAATTCTTAGTATTCGTGAAAAGAAGTATTATGAAGGAAGTGAACAGGTGTGTGTGTGCCTGTAGTCTGTGGTCTTGGTTGCTTAGGAGAGTCTGGTTTGTGGGGACTTGGAGTGATTGGCCTTTTTTTCCCCCCATTCCACCTGTTCTATCACACAAATATAAAGAGAAAAAATGGACTGTGTTTTAAAGCTCTCTTGTGAGGAATTAATTCTCTAGGATTAGTAAGTAGATAATTAGAGTTGTTTCAGTTGGGTCTGAGGAAGCACTACAATGATCAGGGCTTCTAAAACCTTTCCTTGTGATTTCTTCTGTTTAACTCAAAGGAGTTCTGAGTGGCAAATGCTCAGCCTGTGACCCAACTGACTGCAGTTATTGACTAAAAATGGAAAAAGTCACTGTTGAAAGAAAAAAGTGACACTAGAATATTTGTTGCTGTATTTTTTTTGAATAACATTGGTTAATAATTAAAAGAAGATTGTTTGAGTATGCATTTGGCATAAAACAGCATAAGATTATGTCTTTTGACTGGAATTTTTATTTTTAAAATACCTGTGAATTTACATCAGTGTAATTTACCCATAGACAATAATAAACTTGGAATTTCTCCCTAACTGTGGTCACTTGTACACTGTAAATGAGCATTGATTGAGGATTGATAAAAGGAGCAGTCCTTTTCTTTCAGTTTTTCAATTAAGTATTGAAATCACTTTTCAAGTATAAATAAATTAAACAAAACCATGCTATTTGGTATTTTCAGTGTTATGATGTCCTGTATTGCTACACAAATTCACAAGCAGGTGAACTAAGGACAGTTGTATTGAGAGCCTTGCCAAGCCAATCAGTGGCAGAACTGGCAGTAAAAGCCAGAAGCCTTTAATCATAATGCATCTCTTTTTTTGGACATTAAATCACTCCTCTTCCTTCCTAGTCATTGGGTCATACAGTTAGAAGGCAATGTCAGGGTAATTTCTGCCATGGTTGTTCGTTGATTTTGAGTGTACTGCTGTATATCATCACAAAATTCTGACATTCAAAGTGAATGAAGTTGCTGTCATCACACCTCCCTTAAGTAACAAATATCCCAATTTAGGCATTTGAATTGTGTCCACAACTGCAGAGGATCATGAGAGAATGGGGAGAAAAAGACACAAAACTGGCATGGACAAATTTATCAAGGTTATTACCTTTATTGTGTTTTAAAACAGGAGGAAAATATATCAAGTCAGTGATATTCATTCTGTTTCATGGTTTCATAAAACAAGCACTGGGTTGCTCCTTACTTCACCTGGAAGCTAATAAAAATTCTTACGTGTTGTCAGAGCTTATGTTTTTCCAGGAAAATGAAGAAAAGTGACTTTAGTTCAGCAACACTTTATTGCTGGGCAACATTACAATGTATGAAATGTGCTTTCCAGTTAGGGAAGGAAGAGAAAGGTGCTGGCAATATTTTCATATTTATGGAGATCTGTGGATTATAAATCATCTGTTTTGGAGAAATTCTTTGTTTAGACAGTTCTTACATTATTATCCCACATACTTCCATATATGCTTTACAGTAAAAATGTTTCTAAGGGTTTTATTAATGCTATTTTTCATATGCCTTCTACTTGAATGCTCATGTAGTCTGTCTTGGAAACATGAAATCTAGCTGTACAGATAAAAGATGGGAGGGAATAATTTATTTTACGTATTCCTTTAAAAGCAGCCTAAGTCATGTTAACCAGTTTATTATAATGTTGCTATTTTAAACATTAGTATCCTAGGAAATCCTAGAGCACAGAAAACATGGGCTGAATCCCCCTAGCAAGAGGGAACCTTTTACAATAAACTGGACTTAAAACAAGATTTCAGTATTATGCATGCTGGGCCTTCAGAGGAGAAATCAAAAAAAAGCAGGAGAGGCCTTTTCTCTGGGAGTTTTCTTTTTTATTTAATGAGGGATCTCTTCAAAGAGAATGTGATAGTCGTTCCTAGAGGGCATGGTTTGGTGAGCAGGAACACAGGTGAAACTGTATTGTGCATCAAAAAGCAAAAGATGAGTTTGCTTTGTATTTCTTCTCATGATTTTATCAATCTGCACAAGTATATGTTTGGGGGTAGGGGGATTCCGTGTGCAACAGAAGTTTGAACAGCTGAAACTCAGCATGGATATGGTGCCCATAGACCTTATTTTGGTGCCAAAAAAATCAAAATGTGTTTTGAAAGTCATTTCCTATTGCTTCATGTGCTTGATTTATAGGCACATGTATGTGATTAAAATTTGCATATTTTAACAATACATATTTTAATATGTATGTACC
Organism: Cisticola juncidis; assembly: GCA_013400215.1. Taxonomy (NCBI): domain Eukaryota; kingdom Metazoa; phylum Chordata; class Aves; order Passeriformes; family Cisticolidae; genus Cisticola; species Cisticola juncidis. Next base: position 789,976 of record VXBR01006543.1, read on the forward strand.
TCAAGGTAAACAAGAGCATGGATGGGATGGAATTTTAATAGTGCTTCCTAGGAATTTTTAAGTTCAACTTTAAAATTAGCTTTTCATAGTGTTTTGCCTTTACTGTGTCTGAAAAGCATAAACTGAATTACAGGAAGGTACATTTCTGACAAATGTAATTGAAAAACTACATTTTCAACTTGATTTCAATTAATATCCCAAAATAACCTTCACCCAGTTGTAGATCTAGGCTGTCCAAACACATGGAATTGTAACTGGGTAAGAGTTTGAATCTACAGCTATATGTTCCATTGTCCAGATAAATGCTTGCTGCAGCAGATGTTGGCACATCTGTTATGCCTCCCCATTTCGATTGGCTGCCTGGGTGTTTAGAAAGTGCTGATGAGGCAGATAAATCTTCTGACACATTTCAGACCCAAAGCAGGCAGGCAGCAGTAACAATGATGTTTATAGAGCCAAGTATTCAGCAGCAACATTTTGAAATACAGCAAATATAAAGTACGATTTTACCGGCAGTAGGTGAAATTTATTATATTATATTGTATTGTTTTAATTCATTATTTCATTTATTGTGTTGTGAAAGCTAATTATTCTAAGTGATTTTTAGCTAATCTGAACTGCAGCTATGATGCTTCTTAAATCTCTAGACTTTGTGTATCTAAGATACATTGTCTAGAAGAAGGTGCCTGCTACAGTTTAGAAAGGACTGTAAGCTATGAAGAGATTCTTTATTAAATGTAAGGAAATTTGGAACCAGAAACAGCTGAGGTATATGTGGTTTTTGGAAGGGGAAGAGCCACCACCTGGGGACATGAAGTTCCTGGCCTCATCAGAATTCTCACTTTCAACAGGTTTTCTTCTACTCAATGAAACATGTCAAATTTGAATGTTTTTGTACCATGAGGGCCTGGAAAACCCCAGAGTATCAAGGAGGACGTTCATGGACAGAGAAGTATATATCTGACAGTGTCAAGTAGGGAGACTGGTTTCCAAGTACACAGAGCTTTTGCAGGTCTTGGATCCCTTCCAGACCTTAATCTCCAACACGACAAATGATAAACAGAAGTGTAGAAGTCATTGTAAAGATTTTAGCACTGATGTGATGTGCTAATATTGTCTCATTCCCTTCAGCAGACATTACCACTAAATTTTCCAAGTGGCTTTCAGTTACCCCTGTTTTAGGCAAGTCCAGAAATTGCAGTGAGCCTGTTGTAGAGGAGCAAAGAAATGGATGCTGATTATACAACTGATATATATAGTTGGTTATGTTCTGCAATATATGATCTACAACTTCTCAGGACAACTCTTGCAGTCTTTGACTATCCTCGTAGTAAGAAGCACTTCCCTAAATATCTAATTGGAATTTCCTGAGTAGCAACTGATGTCTTTTGTCTCATGTAGCTCCACAATATAACTCAAAGAAGAGTTCTAGCTTCTCTGAGCTCTTGTATTTGATACCTGAAGGAAGCAGTAATATCTCCTTATTGAGAAGGTGAATTCTCTTCAAAAGACTGACCAAATGCAGTTCTCCCAGCTTTCCCTTTTTGGAGAAGTACTCCAATTAGTTAACTCCTCTAATTGTACTCCTCTAACTAGTTCTGGACTTCTACCCAGACATGGAGTACTGTATTCCTACCTGATAACCAAGAGAAGGAGAGAAGGTCCATTATAACATTTTATGTCAGAGCCATTTCCATTAGAAAATGGAGGAGCAAATTCTGGAAAGCCCCAAAAGGAAAAAAATATTGGACTGATCAAGTTTGATGGGTTTGTTCTCCCCACCCTCAGGGAGCTCAAACCCATGCAACAGTTTAATGTGTTCACACACACTGCACAATAGGTTAGTTACTACTCCAGTCTGCTTATCTCATTTTAACATAAGGTTCAGTTTCTGCCTTGTCTGTGCTATTCCCACCTGCTTTGTTTAATGAGAAGAAAGTGACAATGTAGGCTCCAAGATTAGTGAAAAAGAAACACTTCACTGCATATTATCAGTTAGCTAATTATATTTTAACCTCCTCTTCTATCCTTGCAAATTCACATTTCTATTGATGGAAAGACCAATAGCAAGGACCAAAACTGACTGCTGAAAAAGACTGCATATAAGCATTTTATCATGGATCTGCTCAGAAAGCAGATTTCCTTCTTTGATTTCCATACAACATACTCTAAACTCCACCATGTGTCTTTAAGCTGAAATATCCTTTAAATGCAAGTCAGACAATCACACAGGGTCTGCCAGGCCCACAGAATTTAGTGTTTCTCTCATCCTCATATGCTTTAGACCGTTCCTCCCGCTTCAACACTGAATTTGTTCATAGCACAGTGATCACAGGCTTCTCATATTTGTAGTCCAGCTCCATCATTTGCCCAGCCTGGCCAGTTGTCCCATCTGCTCCATGACTGCTCTCCGCCCCCTGTGCTCACCCAAAGGGAGCCCCAGCTGCCACCAGGGTGTCCTCCTCCTCCCACTCATGGCCAGCAGGCTGTTAATGGTCACCACACTTCAGACTGCTGAATACTCACTGGCAGACCCACCATGCTGTAAGTTTCTCCATTGTTTGATTTTTCACATAGAAGTGTAATGCACACCAAAATTTTCCAGTCTAGAGCTGCAGGGTGAGAGTGAATTCATTGATTTCACATCCATTGAAGCTTCTTTGTTATCAAAAGATTCAGCACCTACAGGGCCAAATTCTGCTCCCTCAGTTGCACAATGATATTTAATTAATAGGTGCCTATATGTCAGCATAATAATTCTGGGGTTTTCTGTTAGTTTTTTTCTTTTTTTCCTTTTGTTTTGTTTTGTTTTTGTTTTTTTTTTTTAACACTGGTATCATTGTCTACAGCATCCTACCATCCCAGAGCATTCTTTGGTCACAAAACATCATATAGCTCTAAGGGTAGCTATAAAGCAGGGATCAGTAGGAAAGTGATTTTAAATATTTCTCATACTACATTGTGTTTGGATTTGGATTATGCATTTGAAAAATGCTTGCTGATATTTCTACTTTCTGCTTTGATGTAAACAAATCTTGTGTCAGAGATTCTTAAATCTAAAACAGAATTTAAAAAATAAAGATTATAAGAGACTTCAGCCTATAAAGCAAAGCCCCCACCTCTTGGACTGAGCATTGTTTTTCCCCACCATATGGAAAGGAGATAACCCTCTGTTTCTTTGTGGGAAGCTACCAACCAAATCCATTCTGGCAAATCTGACATCCAATGTGATTTGTCCTTTTCAATGCTGTTTATGAGAAGTCAGGACAGTCTTCTGTCAAAATTGATAAGTGAGAAGACACTGGGGAATGCAATTTTATTTTTAACAGCACAGCTGCCAGCAGTTCCAACTTGTTTACATCTAGGCTGGCTCTGTCTTGCTCCATAGCTTTTCTATTTCCATCCAAATAGCCCCCAAGTAGATTGTGGGTGTGCTGGTCTATGTGAAATCTGAATTACAGAACATATTGAGACTATTAGAGAGAGAAAAAATAATTTATTTCTATAAGTTTTTATCACAACTTGAGAATGTCTACCAAGTCTCTATAGACATTTACAGAATGGGTTCTTAAACTGATCTATAATGTGCTAAAATCCTGCAGTATTTGTAACCTTCCATGGTGAAGATACCAGAGGACTTAGGAGCTTTGCTTTACTGATAGAAGCATTGTTTTTCTGGCGAAAGTGGCGAGTGTATGTAAATAAAATCCCCTGCAAGCTATTAAGTACGAGTTTATTCATTGTGAAAAGAATGCAATAGGACCCTTCAGTGACCTGTGAAGGGGAGGGCTGTTTCATTGCACTCTGTTTCACACTGAATACTTCTGGAACATAGCCTACAATTAGCTGGTGTTACAAAGACATGAATGTATTTCCTGGAAAATCCCTCTGACAGGAGAGCATAACTCTTGATGGTGTTGGGATAGTTCTGAGGTCTAGGATGCCTTTGTTTGCCTGCAGTATTACTTGCCTTCTGTCTGACAGCCCCAGCATCCCAGGCGGTTTTGATCTTTTTTTATTGGCACACTTAAGAAAGCTGCAGTGATAGGCATTTCCTCTACACAGGCTCTCCTGCAAGCTGTTTCTTTACAGTAGCTCACCCTAAACACTCACTTGTCACAGAGGTAAAGTGAGAGAAGGGGTTTATGTTGGACTGATCTATCTTATGACAGAAAAGCTTTTCCAGAAACTGAAAATTCTTGTTTCCTT
>VXBR01006543.1:794210-851450 GCA_013400215.1 Cisticola juncidis
TTTTTTTTTTTTTTTTTTTCAGTTGTGAATAAATAGGTAGTCTATATGATCTGTCATTAAAAGTTACTGAAGTCCAGAGATGGCTGTAAATGTCATTACTCTGATTCTGTGAATTATGGGTTGATCTGACATTTTCACTTTCTCATTATAAGCATATACCCTTTCAGGAATTGTAGTCATGCTCTTAAATTAACTGTTAGATGATCGCCAGGAAAGATTCTCTGCAACTTAACTGACCTCCCTGGCATGCACTTACACACAGATACCAGCTCTGCATATGTCTATATAGTCATATACGTAAGTTTGCACACACAGGCATATGCACATGAAAGTAAAGATTTAAATATTTAACACCCACCCCAACCCTGAAACCCAAATACCTACCTTAGTATGAAATTACTTTGTTAAATATGCAGCAGAGGCATCACAGACTCGCTTCATCCAAACAGAGAGAGGTAGTCCATAGGAAAAAAAAAAATCATAGATGAAATGCATTGTTTTGATGACTTCTACCAATACTAGGATTTACATCTCTTTCATCTGAGTCTCTTCAAATTATTCTGGTCACTATTAAAGATATAACCTCTAAAAAACGTGCTCAGTGTTGGAAGCATGATTTGGGTAATGAAAAACATGATACCTGTTTGAAAGACTAAATGTGTTTAAAGTGTGGACCTTACCCATTGTACATACCCTGATCTTTTGTGCATGACATTCACAACTCCTCTTGCACAGTAAAAATTGGAGGTGAAATAACCTGTGCTTTAAAACGGAGTCTAAAGAATAGCATCTGCTGCTGATGTTTGTTTTGTTACAAACCCCTCTGTTTTACACTCATGCTCATTTGCAACCCATGATTTTATGTAATACGTAATACCACTATCATCTCTTCTGAATTTGGGATGATTTTTTTCTTTAGTAACTCCACTGTTAGACCTCCTAGGGCTTCATTAGATTGAACTGCTCCTATATGAAGAGTTAAGGTTCTGCTTGTATTATTTTTATTTCATGAGCAGAATTACTTGCCAGTGATGATGAGCATGTGGCATTAGGAAGATTAAATATTATACAAAGTAGCAATGTAAATGACTGGTGATTTAGCAGCCTGGAAAAGGTAAATCCTTCAGGTCACATGGAGGAAAAGACTAAGAAAGTGAATGCTATTAGTGAGATGCTGCCAGGTGCATGGCTGTTTGAAGCCCTGTCTGATAATGATCCCAACACTTGCATCACTGAGATGCAAGGTAAGTGATGAGACAAGAACTGCAGATTTGGAATTACTAAACACTTTTATGAGACTGAGACTAATCTTTACTTAGTTTTCATAGTTTAGAAACTAACAAGAAGCTGAAAAAATTATCTTACTTACAGAACCTTGATATAGTAACCCTGACAGAAAGTATGAAAAGCAGCTAAAATTCAGCTATGCATATAAACTAAAGGTTGACTTCACTGGGGGTGATGCAGAATCAAGTTGATACTCCAGAATGAATCTTAATTTTAAGGTGTGTGTAGTCCATGTCATCCCTTAGCATTTCTGTTTGATGCCTCAGGAGACTGACACTAGCTCAGATGGATGAGGATTTTTTTTTCACTGTAACTAATTTATTAAAATAAGTCATACTTTAATGTACTTTTTCAGTTAATTCCTCATTGAGCTATTCTGTAAGTACCCTGATCTCAGCCTTTTGTGCTTCATTCGTTCAATTACTCATTCTGTCAATTATACCATTAGCAAGATGAACAGTAAAAGCAGCTTCTCAGAAATTACTACAGGTAAAAAAGGAAAAACAAAGACAAAGTAAACTGTTTATTTCTTATTTTGCTTTATTATTTTGGTGTTGTTTTTTCTTAACATGTATGCTAAATACTATACTTCTCCACTTTGGGTCATCAGATATTGGGCCCCCTGTTGCATTCAATAAACCTTGATTCCTTCTGAAGGGGCTATGTAACAGAATAACTTGCCTGATACAAGACACTGTTTTACAGGTAAACAAGGACATAAGCAAAAACCCTGTCAGCTAAACCTTTCTGTATTTTAGCATCTCCAAACTCTTGGATCATCTCACTATGAGATAAATTGTGCAAAGAGTTTGGAGCTCTGTCTGGTAGTGGACTGTAAGGGGATAAAACATAAAGGTGTTTCATCTCATACCTGGGGCTGTTTCAGAATCTGCACATGACTGACTTAGCTGTGGGCAGTAACTCATTTATTGGTGGTAAGTGTATTGTTCTGGGTGTCTACGAAGATAACATTTTATTTTCTGGGGGGTTTGGGGGTTTTTTTTCCTTGATATTGCAATAATATCAACTAGTAAGAATTATAGTTTGGGTTTGATCCAAAAAGTACTAGTAATCCTTCAAGGGTACAGAAAAATTGCTGAACCCACACATGTCCATAGACTGCATCTCTTGGAATTCTTTTGCCCTAAAACACCGTTACATTACTGTGGACTTTGTAGATGGAACTTTCATCTATATTTCAGACATATTAGGATTAAGATAAAGCATCTCTGAGCTGCATTGTTTGTTTCACACATGGAGTTTTTCAGACTGGCAGCATTTTTTCTCTCTGATGATGGAGTAGGAATCCTTTTCCAGTATGCTGTGGTGATTTGCTTTTATAAAACCTGTGTGTCCTGTTGTGTTGGCTCCTAGTTTAAAACCTGTTGTTTTCATACTTGTATACAGCAAAGCTTCCCTTCTCATTTCTATCTTTTTTTTCTTCCCCTCTATTTAGGAGTGTTGTCTGAACTGTAGAGGGAAGAAAGCACAGTGATTTTGGTTTTACAGACTAGACTATACTGATCTTTTCCTCTAAAGATAATGGAGCTAAATGGGATGAGTAGATTCTTGTTAATGCTTAGAAATTAAATAGTTGACTGTGTCACAAATTGAAAATATTTAGGATCTTCTGCCTTACCATGTCACAAAAATATAAACTTTGAAGTATGAATAACAGATTCTGATACGCTGAGGAGTAACACTAATTTAAACTGATTTTTCTTTTTTTTTACTATGTCTCAGTGGCAAGGTAATATTCTCATTGTAATGAGGAGTTTAATGTTAACTGATGACACAATGTCCATTTAGGAAAAATACTGTAGTGTTTGGATTTGATGCTGCCCCTTCTGCTGGACCCATTACTCTGGCATGCTGTATGGGTTAAGGAAGCTCAGTAGCTATGATGGTTTTGATAGTCTGTTTTGGTCTTTTAAGTGCGTTCAACAATTGCTGTTAAGGCAGATGGGGATTTTTTTTGAAGGATGTAGAGTGTTTGTGGTATTCTTACAATGCTTTTCAAATGCTCTGCAATCATTTATTCTTTTATGTGCTGCTACTCTGGTAGTGTTTGCATTATTTTCTGCTTAGAGACAAGAAAAACAAGTCACAAAAAGTTGTATGAGGTGACTATACCAAAGCAGTTACAATTGAACAGGGAATAGGGACTTAAAAGCAGAAAACTTCTGGAACCCTGCTAAAAAAAATCTGTCTTGTGAGGAAAGATATTTCTTTTTTTTTTTTTTAAGTACTATGAATTTGAGAAGATAGGGAATTTTAAATTCTACATGATCTGCATCTCTTTTCTGTCTTTTCTAAATCTGCAGACATTGGCTACTTTGTAAATTTGCATCCCAGTCTTTCAAGAAAGGATAGTCCTTATTCTAATTTCCCTGTCTGTCTTTTAACCAAATAGTTTTTGGCAAAACACTTTAACAGCATTGTATTTACTGTGAAAATACACTGATTTTTTTTTTCTGGCCACACAGAGAAGAAAAAAGAAGCAAGTCAAAGATTTAGCAATTTAGAATTTATTTCTGTCACTTGGCAGCAAAGTACTCTTTGTCTTGAGAGGTGGCTGGCTGCAGTGTGCCCAAAAGAGAAGGCTATCATCTCCTGAGCTCTTCCTGAGCTTCAGTCCCTCTCATCCCACCATCTGTGTGTCAGCACTATTCATGCCCAATATTATTTCTCATAGATTTTGAAAATGCTGAGTTTTAAAGAGTTTTTGGCAGTTCAGTCCCCATGTGCACACAGTCCCTACAAAAGCCAAAGAGAAAGGAACTCTGTGTGTGTGTGCTCGTGCACATGTGCATATATCAGAAAAGATTTCAGAGAGGGAAATTATGTCCTCACAAATTCATTACTGCTGCCAAACTTACTGTTTCTTCTGTTAAAGACCAGTTGTGAGGAAAAAACTCCACTATAAAGCATCTGTTGAAAAATACTATGTCAAATGTATTTGGCTGTGATAGTCCAGGTTCTCTAGTGTTTCGCTTGCTTCTCTTCCACTGAAGTTGTTTCAGATGTGCTTGTTAGACATGAAGGTCAGACTTACGGGGCTTTTCTCTGAGAGATGACTTACTGTTTTATGCAAAGTGTCTTTAAATTTTCCAAAAAAAGAGATGCCATGAGATTAGTAGCGCAGATACGCCATGGGCAAAAGGCATTTACCTAGAATGACTTACAATGCAAAGCAACAGACCTTACCCACCTTCTCCCTCGTGCTAAATGGGATATTACTTGAGTATGTACCTGCATCTGGATTGAAAAACATGAAATGGTTGTTGAGTACTTTAATACTAAGTACCAGGATCTCAGTTGTAGATATCTACAGCTTCTAAGCAGCCACAGCCCTGTGCAGTCATCAGACTACACCCTATTATAATCATTAAGGAAAGAGATAGTCCAAGACTACCAAGTCGTAACCTCAGCTCTTAGATCTGTTACTGGGCAGAGAAGTGAAAGCTGTGGTAGCTCAAGAGCTGTGTGCAGCCAGGGCTATTGCAGCCCAGTCAGAGGATTTTAGTCACTGATACTTGTCACCAGCTGGTTCCCTGACGTGGTTTTGGTAAATCTCTTAGACACACAGGATGAAGCCTGTAGGTGCGTCCTCATTTTCCTTTGCTCTTTCACACCCTAAATGGTTAATATCTTCTGCTCATTGAGCCAGCACACTAAAAGAATTCAGTTTGCAGCCTGAAATGTTGGTACAGTTTTGTAGTAGCATGTTGAGTCAAATCATCCACGAGAATTTCAAGGTCATTTGTGTCTGAGGAAATTGTGTTCAAAGCAGTCCTTGGGGCCCCTGTCCAGCCTCAGCTTGGGGATACAGGAGGTTGTGCCAGCAGGACAATGAAAGTTAATGGATTTCAGCTTGTGCACAGCTCCCCGTTTGCCTTGATTTAAAGGTCCCAGTTTTGGTCCTTTATGGTGTATTTAGGTTTCCTTATAGGTCTCCAAGGGACCACAAACTTCTTTATTCCTTAAAAGTATATCTTGTTGCTGTAATTGAAGCTGTTTTGTTACTGTAATTTCTCCCTAATATTACAGTTCTAGTCAAGTGGTCTTTCCCTCTGGAGGCATCAATTACTATGGGCTTTGAATAGGCCTCCCTCCAGCACATATCCTTTTGCTCCCAATGCCAAAATCAGGTCACTGTAATTCCTTTCCCTAATTAAACATACTTCTGTGTTTCTTCTTTCAAACCTAATGTGTAATGTGTACGGGTGAATAATTACACTCTTTACCACCCTATAGAACTCCTGCCATATCTAAGAAAAACTAAAGAATACTACAAGTTTCATGGGTTTTTTCTACGTTTTCTTTATTTTCATGAAGACATTGAATGTCCAAAGTCCAGGGAGAAGCTTATAGGGTTTGTGCAGGTAATGAACCTGTGTAGATTTGAATCCTTGTAAGGGAGCAGGGGAGCAAGCCATAGCCGTGCACTTTGTGAAGGATGTTCAGCTGAAATGAAAACGTCACAAGGCTCCTTGGCTAACCCATGTGTGTGAGGGATGGGTTTTTCTGTAAGATGGGGTCCTCACTGCTGTGTACCCTGTGCCTGTTTGGGGATCAGTCTGCATGACATCTCTGTGATGTCATGGGAATAGGGGTGAACAAGCTCTGTATCACACAGAACTCTGTATCTGAGAACTGAAGCAAAGGTTGATCTCTCTCCTCTTTATTGCATAGCCACAGAAGCAGAGGCTGTCAAGGTCCAAATGTGACCTGAAGACTCTCTTTACATACAAATACCAACTAAAGTTTCCCACTTGCAACCAAGCTAATACTCTGTGTTATTTGGTTCATCCTGCTTTATTACGATTATTTGTTTCACAATGTTCAAACCAAGCGTAGCTTTGCATTTTTGTGAAGGGTTCCCCTATGAAACCCTAAAGATGCTTAACTCAGATGGGTGTATGTAGTAGTTATCACTCTACCATCTGCCCAAAAACTTGCATTTTTCATGAGATGCCACTGCTGGGACATCTGGCACTAAAAATATGTTTTCTGCATCATCTCACAATTGAAGAAGATGCCATGGCTGTTTAGCTCCACAGGAGATTCCTTGAAACATCTTTCTGTTATCTAACAGCTTCTGCAGTGAAACACCCCTACACTGGCCAGGGAAGGAATTATGCCATTAATGGAAGCCTGTATTTCTGTGTTGTGGCTGGGATTGCTGTCAGAAGGGAGTGGTGCTTGTGTGATGGATTGATTGATGGTAGCCAGTCTGTCTTACATGCTATAAATCAGTTGGTGTGATGCGACTAGGAGGACTATGTAATCTACTCTAAGTCAGTTTCTATTACCCAAAAGTCAAAGACCTGAAAAATTGATGCACAGCTATATTTCTCAAAGTTTGGCATGTCTGACTGAATAGTTTCTGTATAGCTTGAACCTGCGTTGTACTGGGATTTCCTTTTTAATTCACAGAATAATTTCCCCCTTAAAGATCCACCCAGAGCATTCTGTCTCAGGACTGAGCAGGATGAGTAGGTTATACAGCATGATGCTCTGAGCAGCTTGGTGCTCCCTTGTGCCGTAGTTTTTTCCACCCTTGGCAAGAGGCCCCACAAAAGCCTGTGTATTTTCTTGTAGGAGGTGGAGCTGTGCCGCGTTGGCAGCCAGGAGAAGCTGGGGCTGACTGTCTGTTACAGAACGGATGATGAGGAGGACACAGGAATCTATGTCAGTGAGGTAAGGACATGACACTGGGGAAGCACAGGAGATGCTCATGGAGGGCCACACGTGCCAGGGAATGAACATGCAAGCACTCTTAGACAGGAGTGCAGAAGTGTTGGCATCAACCAGCTCATGTCACTCTCAATCCTTTTAGATTATCAGTTTAAATCATGTTGCCTCAGCAGAGTAATTATTACTAGTGGACTTCTTTAGTATAAGTGCTTTTAACTACAACATTGTAGTTAGTAAAGCATAAAGCAGTGTAAGAATGGTCTGAATTTTGAAAGAAATATGCCCTTATGATGGTGATCAGGCAGAGCTTTTGAGGAGAAAAGTGCCTTCTCCACAACCCTGCTTGCATTATCCCTCTGCCATAGCCTCAGTAATCCTAACAGTGGTCAATCATTATTGTATTATTTTTGTGTTTGTTACAGTTGTGGTATACACAGATGGGTGGAGAGAGTATCTTGAGAGATTAATATGTTGGAAAACCAAAATATAGAATTCGAAATACTGAGGTGAGATGAATCCTCAGGTTTTCACTGGCTCCACTCAGAAAACGTGGCACCCAGCACAGATTGTTAGTGTTTCACAAGGTCAGTCCACAAGGCTTCCAAGAACACCATCTCCTTTTGAGTCTCCAGTCATTCAAGGAGGGCATTTTCTGGGTAAATCAGAACTCTTCTGAGTCCAAGGTCACCGCTGATTGTTCTGCATGAACTGTGATCCAAATTGGTCACTTTTTTGACATGTTGAACCAAATTTCAACATTAGAGAAAGGTTCTTCACTGAAAGTGGGGTTTGTTCCTGGAATAAGGCTGTCCAGGGGTGTAGTCACAGCCCCAAGCCTGTCAGAATTAAAGGAGCGACTAGACAAAGCTTTTAGCCATATGGTTTTGTTTTAGGTCATCCTGTGAGGAGCAGGTTATTGGACTTAATGGGATCCTTATGGGCGCATTCCAACCTGAGAGATTCTGTGATTCTAAATTCTTAGTGAAGCTCATGGATAGAGCAGATCAGAAAAGACAAAACTCTCCTATGTATCTGAATGGGACAAAGGCAAGATTGCACACAAAGAGGCTGGTAGCAATGTTAAATAAGCTGAAAATCACAGCCTTGGAGCAAGAATGAGGAATTAATATAAATTACCTAAGAATATATCTTCCACCAGTTGTATAATCTGTGGTCTTAAAGTCTGTTTGAAGTTGTGAGGAAAAAGAAAGTTCAGGAATTTCTTAATACATTCCAGGATTATATCTGAAATGTTCTGTTTATCCCAGATGATTAAATTTTCTCAGACCTTTGAAAGTGAATGTATTGATACTATCTTTTGTACTTGATTAAGGACTTCAGATGCATTGTTTTTTTCCTAATACAATGCACAAGAAGAAAATAACATCAAACAGATGTAGAGGATTTAGCCCGCAAACTAAATGGTCAACTCAAGTTTTGGGTTTGAAAAAGAACTCATGACATGATGAGGCAAAATAAATGATTTAAGATAACCATCAGGTGAAAGGTGATAGACTGAACTGTCCTACAACAAACAGTAGGTCATTGCTCAGGGATAAGCTGTAGTGTCTTTGATAAACTATCTCTGGAGCCCTAAATGTCTGTTTAACTTAAAATTAACTGGTTCTGACTAGGAATGATTTAGAGGACCTGTGAGTGATCTATATGATATGGATCCTTTGGGTTCTTTTGATGTTTCCTTGCAGATTGATTACTAAGATAATAATTTAATAGTAAATGTTTCCATGGAAGAAAAAGAATTGTGTCCAAAGACAGGCCAATTTGTATAGAGGTCTCTGCTGCTGCAGAAGCTTCTCAGTCCATAGTGAACTTCCAGAGAAAAGGATGTCTGTCATTAGTTTTTAATGCTCTGACTGCTGAAGGTTAATGTCTAACAGTGGCATAGGAAAGCATTAATTTGAAAATCATATGCTCCCAACCCTTTCTGTCTTGTGACATTTATTTGAAACAAGCTCATACGATCATTGAAAGAACTTTGTTTCTGTGACTCTAAAGGAAACTTAAGATTGCCTCTGTACTGTGTAAAAATGGTGCTTTTTCAACTCTTGCTATTGTGCAGCTGTTATAATCTCCCATAAAAAATTTTTCATGTTCAGTTACTGGTTATTGTCCTGTGCAGGTTGATCCAAACAGCATTGCTGCCAGAGATGGACGGATCCGTGAAGGAGACCGCATTTTGCAAGTAGGTGACAATGGAGTCTTCCTTAAACCCTTTCTTCAGACAAACATGCAGTGCCATCTTCTCTGTGGACTGTTAATGAGGGAAGATAGTTCTCTTTGTTACTGTGATCGATGAGAAAATCCATGTCTGTCTGTTTTTTAACACAATAGCTGGGAGCTAGAGTGCGTGTACTGAAAAATGAGACTGACAAACTCGTTCTGGCTCCTGCACTTACATCCCATGTCTTTTTTTCCCCTATTTATTAGAAAATCTCATTTCCACTATGTTCATCTCAGTGTCAAATTCTAAACAGGATCCTGCAGATATAAATAGAAGTGTCAGAGACGTGCTGATCATTCACCAATTGCATAAATTTGGGTAAAACTCATTTATACTAAGAGCAGATAATAAGATTTTCACACAAAAAAGTGTTGTTTAGAGAAGGATGATCTTGAACATACTTAAGGAGACGGTTCATTAGGTTTTTGTTAATATTTTCTTTCCTCTCCCAATAATACATTGCTTTTCTGAATTCTTTTCTAATCAACCACCTTGTCTTCTTTTTTCTCCCTTTGTTTCTGTTGATCCACTTGCTCTTTAAGAGCTACCCCAAAGATAGGTGGGTGCAGGTGGCTGGCTGCTGCACAAGGCAGTGTACCTCTGCCAAGAGGGAAACAGCGAGAATCACAGTGGGTTTCCATTTTCCACCAGCAATGAGTAGTGCATTTTTCACCCTAGTGCAAAAGCATGAAACAGATACCAAAAATCACTTGACTGCAATTTTTTTGTTGTTTTGTAGCATTTTAATTCTGGTTCCAAGTTGATTTGCCTTGTATTTTTACCTTTTTTCACTGAAGCCCCAGAAGAAACTCCTGGCAATGATAAGTTGGTTTTCTGTAATGTGTTTCGTAATTGCCCATCTTTAATTTAAGCAGATGAGCTTTCAGGTTTTCATAAGATCAGTCTGCTCCTTCCTTCCAATCATTTCATTTCTGAAGGAAATATCTTTGCTAAAACCTGTATCTCTTATCCTGGTACAGGTTAAATCAGCTTTGGGAATATAGCTACACAACAGTGTGTAATTAGCTGGCTTACCAAACCAGTCCATTTTCTAGAGAGGAATTAATAAATTAGATTTTAATGTCAGGGCTCACTTGGGGGCTGCAGGTGTTTTCTCTGTGTAGTGTTCTCCACCAGAAATCACAAATGCCATGATGTGAAGGCAGTGACATCCTTGGCAGGAGTTGGGGTGAAAGGACCATTACATGGGCTGCATGTAGGAGAGGAAAAGTTAGGGCACTGCCTTACATGTCTTTATGTGAAATCAGGAAAAACAGTCCTTTTTTATTCAACTAAGTAGATTCCCATTCCTACTCTATGTGGGTCAAAATAAGGAAAGAGGGAGTAGGTCCATTTTCCACACCCTTCCTTGTTTTGTGAAATTTCTGGATGGACAGCCAACAGCAGTTCAGGCAAATATTCTCCAGCTCCTAATGAAATTCAATTCATTTCAATTTTGAGTAAAGACTCCAGGGGTGAGAAAAAACATAGATAATTCTGCTGTCTTCTTGTGGACTGGAGCATTACTTTAATGTCAGTGCTGATATATAGCTATGAATTTGATCATTAAAGTTAATACCTGGAGAGTTATGTGGGGTTTACTTTCATATCTGAAAACACATTGACCCTCTATCTCCTTTTATTGATGAGATAGCTTAGAGAAATAGAAGGTGACGGTGCCATTATGGGGGGATTACTCTGAGGCTGGGATAGATACAGATCCTTGAGTACAGGGACGTTTTCTGTGGGTGGCAGGTGGCATTGGTTAAGGCTACAGGGAGAATGCCCTGTTGTGTTATTCCTCGCAAAATGACAGCAGGTTTCCTCTTGTTTTTGAGATTACAACTGTCCCCTTCTCATTCTCAGAAACCACCAACCTTTCCAGTCTAAGCATCTAAAAACTGCCTGGGTATTTATATGAAATGTTACAAAGCAAAACTTTTAGTAGGGCAGTCCTAGTGGTAGTTGCCTAAATTTCTGCTATTTTTAGCCACAAACCTCCAGGCTCAGCACAGTCCATGGGGCAGGCTGAAGTCCTGCTCTGTCCCCATGATAATGGAGCTGGGATGGGGTGGCCACCTCCACGTAGTGTGGGGGACAGCCTGGCCACCTCCTCTGGGCTCCATGGCAAGCAGTTACTCAGCTGATAGGATTTACTGGAGCAGTCACCATGTCTGGGCATGTTTTGTGCAGGCTGGAGATCTGCTCCTGAGCCTCTCTGCAGCTGCATCTCTGCCTTTCAGGTTAGGGCAGCTCTGTGTTACCTGGCCTCCCACAGACCATAGCTATGCTATCCTGTAAGCTTTGAGGGGTCTCAGGCATTTCACTCACTGCCAGTTAGGTGACTGGGGATTTTCTTTAATCTGGATTAAAGCTTGTTTTTGAATCAGGGCTTTCAGGCTAAGCATACGTACAAAATTCAACTTTCTCTTTGATTTTCAACTACAAGTTCCTACTGCTTTGAAATGGAACCATTGGAAGATTTTTTTTCCCCAATAAATATTCAGGCATTTCTAACACCCAGTTTTGTCTTCACTCCTTTTGAAGCACATTGAATTTTGGAGGTTTTGTTGCCACAATGAGAACAATCCACTTCTTGTACTGTGAACTGGACAAAACTGAACTCATATGGGAAAAAAAAATTCTATTTGATTCCCTCATAAATGGTTTTAGGACAATGAAAATTGTGTTTGTTGCCATGTAGTCACAGATTTCATTGTTTTAATGAGGTTACAGAATAGGAGAAAGGTAGCAAGAAAAGACGAGTTTCATTGAAGAACCCCTTTTATTTTGATTATCCCCTTGTAAGGAGGATACATATGTTTTGTGTGGTATCGGCTACTAAGCTGTCCACACAAATATGAAATGATTAAACGGAGCAGCAACAAGCAGTGGCCTGAAAGTATTGCCTGGTGAGAGATAATACTGTAGCTCTCTAATTGGCTCTCTACCAGCATTCAGTGTGACTGATTTCAGCTGTAGCAGTACCAGTCTTCTTCCACCAGCACTATTATCTCAGAGTGACACTTCCATTACTCTGAACGGAGAAAGATGAACGTCACCTGTCAGGGGCTGGTTAATTGTGTTGCTAGATGTATGTTACCAGGGCACAGGTTGGACATTTATGAACATAACTGCTTCCTCTGATGTCCACCATCCTTCAACGATCAATACAGCTCTTACAGTAAGCGCATAATTGAGTGAAGGCACTTACCACTGAGGGGCTGAAGACGAGCCCGTTGCGCAATTTTCATTGTCCATACATTCAGCACAAATGAGCTGATATCTGCCCTTTATTGTGTGTTTCTTTGTGGAAATAGAAACTAATGTGCCACTTTCATTTGTTTCCTAGATAAATGGCCAAGATGTCCAGAACAGGGAAGAGGCAGTGGCGTTGCTCTCCAGCGAGGAATGCAGGAAAATTGTGTTGCTGGTGGCGAGGCCAGAGATGCAGGTGAGGCTAAACAGATGCACTGAGCCAGAACCTGGGTTATACCATGCATTCACTGTCACTGTAAATAATGACCTGCCAAGAAATAGGAATGCCAAAGTTACTGACAAAAGAGCAAACAGTTAATTGCAGAGCTTTGCCCTTTTTCATTCAACAAAGAAAATAATATGATATTACTAGGACATCTTTTCCCCAAACTAAACAAGTTCTTTTCCAGCAGAGTGAGCAGGTAAATAAATAAAGCTGGCAGCACCAATACGAAATTAGTAAAATATGAAGTAGAACTTGAAAACTATGCATTACTCATTAGATGATTCTGGTTTGTTCAGGGGATAAATTTCCCATATGTAACATTTATTAATTTTATCTTTTATACGACGTTTATATTTTATATGAACTTACACAAAGCAGTAGCTTTTCATTGGTGAAGGGTTGTTTTATGCTATGCAGTTATAAACAGGCATGTAAATGATTCATGTGTGTATCAATTATGGGACTTTCACTACAGTATCATTCAGCAAATGACAATCTATGTTTTAACAGCACCCTGGTCACAAAAACATGCCTGCATCTTGGGAGGTGCATTTTCAAAAGCTTTTAGAAAAATTTTTATGGTTTTAAAAATAAAATTATGCCAATGCCAAGAATTTTGCCATGCCAAGAATTTTTAATATCATCACAGGGGACAGATGTTAGGTTGATTATCAGATAAATGAGAGGTAAGGTTGTAGAAGGCTACTATTTTTACATCCCTTTATATATTCTATTTGTAGGCCTTTGCAAAGTAAAAGGGCATTATATTGTCACTGTTCTATCTGTCTGCCAGCAATTCAGAGTTGGTTGTTGCCATTTGTCTCATGCTATTGTTCTGATATTTTCAGTCTCACTACCTCCATATTCTGTATAAATTAAATTAGGTGTAATTCAATGCCACTTGGAATCTCTACTTGAATACTGTAGTTGTAAAAAGAGTCACAATTTCAGCATTCATATCCTTTATGTTTTTCAGGAAGCTAAATAATTCTTATAAAACCAGTGACAAAGTACAACAAAAATATGTCTCACTTTATACTGCAAAATTGTAATCCTCAATTGCTGAAATTTTGAAAGAGATTTTTCAATATTATTCCAACTGCTGTTCATTAGGATTCTGTTCTTCATTAGGGAACAGAAACTCATCCATTTATAAAATACATGCCCAGAGAAAATTTGGTCTGGTCAACATGAAATAAGGGGTCCATATTATAAGATTAATATGAGATAAGGCATTACTTATGTGTACCAATGTAGTTTCCCATACAAATACTCCTTACAAGTAGTAAGTGTGGTTTGGTTTAGGTTTGGGCCTTTGGTGCTGGATTTTTTTGTTTAGTTTATGTGTTTTAAGACCATACAAATACAAAACAGATGAAAAAGATAGAATAGGTCCGAGATCAAGCTGTCAAATGATTTCTGGTAGTTGTGTTGCTTTGACTTGGTAAAAAACAGCAGGATTAAGCAGACTTTCATTTCTAGATAGAAAATGTTAATGGCAGTGTTGCAACCTTTAAGGGTGACTGCTGAGCACATTCCCTCAGTAACAGGGAAGAGAACCCCTCTGACCATGTACTTGTGCAGTGAATAATGAAGTTTTGAAACAGAGCACCAGAGGAGCACACCACACACATGCATTCTCACGTGTGAATGTGTACACAGTGTATGTAGTGCACATGTGAATGTGTACACATGTATGCTAAGGCACATATTAGTTTTCTTTTAAAAGCTGTAACATAACATAAGCATTCTCATTAGTTATACACTGCCACAATCAAATCAGCAGATCTGCCCAAGTGAGATTCGTCTTTTCCTCCAAATTTATTAATCTCTGCAATTTCTTCACGTGAAGTGAATTAAACTGTGTCCTTTACAGCAGAGGAAGTCTGTGTTCATGCTTTCCTTGGGTAAAAAAGTGAACAAGACAAGTAAACAAAAATACCAGATGTTTCATAGAAAGGTTTGAAAGTCCTATTAAGGACAAGCATAAAAGTTATATGTCTTCAAGGAAAAAAGTCTCCTCCTAATCCCAAGTAGATAGCTGGCTTTACCAGAGGAGAGGAAAGGCTTATTATGTTCTTTATAAGAGGAAAGAACTTGTTGACGTGGGCAAAACCAGATCAAAATTTGTTAATGAAACAGTGAAGTTCTGCCAGTGTTCTATTAGAAGTACTGCACAGGATCAGTCACTCCTTGTGGAGCTTTGAACTGCTACTACTGCTACTGGTTTGGTGTAACTTTTCTGGTTGACTTCTGTGACCAGACATGTCCTGGCTATGAGGCAGAGGTAATTCTGCTCTATGTGTTGGCCCATACTACATCACTCTTGCTGACTTGGGACACAAGTACTCGGTAGTCTTGTAATTGTCTTATGCTGAGGGTTTTCCTTTTAGCATGTTTTTGTTGCCATCGCCCTGTGGTTCCTTCATCAATGACAAAACATTGTTTCCTTCTGCTGTAATCCTGTCCTTAGAGCCAAGAGTGCAACTGAGCAGTGTTTTTCTTTCTGATGCAGTGTGCCATCTGGCAAGGGATTGCAGGTACAAAGGATGTGTGCCATGTGCACACATGAGCATCATGAACAAAATGGCAAAAACAGTGTTTTAGGCCAGGGTGCCTATTTTATCAGTTTCAAAAGATGTGAAGGCTGTGAAATGGGTTTAAGAAGAGATATGTACTTGACAGAAAACATAGCATCCCCTCCTGTCCTTTTGCAACACTGCGTTCACCAAATGTCAATGTACTATTTTACACATGGGAAGAAAAAAACAAGCAAACAGATAAGCCTTGCTTCCAGACACACTGGGAAAACAAAAATTGCCTTCCTTCAAGTCACCTCATCTTTCTATCAGCTTTTTCTATTTATTTGTTTACCTGGAAGATCAGTGGTGAGATAGCGACAGAAATGCAGCCAAAGGTTTCCAGGGAGGTGGTGGCAGCAGGGCTGGAGTGGAGGTTGTTAGAGAGAAGAGCCCAGTTGCTTCCTGGCCCTATTAGCAACATTGCCATTCTTGCCGTGCGGGGTCTCTCAGTAGTAAAGAACATGACAGCTTCAGGATTATGCACTGTGCCTTTCATAATCTTTTGAAAGGAAATAATGTCTGTGCTGTGCAGTCTCCTTCATTATGAGAGAAAATCAGTCATACTGTTTTACCAAAGGATAAAAGACATGAATCCCATCTTTTTATCCTTTTTTTTTTTTTTTTTTGAGACTTGAACTCCTACTGCCTGGCTTTTTGAAGAGAATCATTAGAATAAAAAGAACTAGTCAAGCATTGCCATTTGGGTTTACTCTATTTTAGCATGTGTCCTTGCTAACATAAAATAACATACTAATGTATTCTTTGCAGCTGGAGGAAGGGTGGCTGGATGATGAAAGGAATGAATTCTTAGAGGAGTTAAACTTGGAAATGTTGGAAGAGCAGCATAATGAAGCAATGCAGTACACAGCCAATGAGGTGGAGCAGGTAGGACCACTACTAAACATATCCTTTGAAATTTTTCTAGGTATACTTTTTTATTAATAGAGAATGGAACAGTGTGCTGTGAAGTGGAGTCAAAGGCTTTGATAGAATTCTCTCTCCAAATGCTGTGATCTCTGGCACACTGTATGTAAGGAAAAGGAGAAAAATACATGCTTAGGCCCAGTATGTCAAGTTAACAAACAATTTAAGAGGGTGTGATAAGTGCAAATTTCTCCTTTTCTCCAAACAAATGGAATACTATTGCTTTCTTTCATTAACTCTGAAGTGTTGGGAGTTATGATGTTATAATTCATGTCAGTTTCTATTAAACTGGTGCTAATAACACCAAGGTCATGGGTTCAGTCCCCATATGGGGGATGGAACTTTGGAGTTGGACTCGATGATCCCTTTGGGATGCTTTTCAACTCAGAATATTCTGTAAATCTGTGAATATCGGTGTAGCACCTAGATCTCTGAGCTGAGCTAGGTGCCCCTCTTGTTGTATGCATGCAGTGTATGTACCAGAGAGCTTGCAAAACAAGATGGAAGAGGTTTTTAAATAAACAACAGGTGTTTTGTTAATGTGAATGTATTTCTCCTACATTGACAGCGCACAGCTCAGCATTTGTTTTGTTAATGGAGACAAATAAGCTATTATTAGCATAGTCTCAGCTTGCTACTATCCTGACTTTTACCTGCCGGTAAGTTCTGTAGGCTGTGTGACTGTGGCAAACATCACATACAAGGTCAGCAAGGGGCCTTCTCAGTTGTACATTGCTGTGAAAGGTGTAAGTACTCACTCCTGGATCAGATGATCTGCCAGTATGCACACCTGTGTGCAGCCAAAGATAAAAAATTCAACTTCTCCTGGCTTCTGGATTTATGCAGCTGGGGAGAAACTGTTTTTCCACCCACAGAACTTTGTGACTTACCATTTTTTCCCCATCCTGAATTGCTCAGAAAGAGATCCTGAGGTATTTTTCTTTGAAGTGAAGAGAGGGAGAAAGACTATGAGAGCCTTCTCTTTTCTGGAAACCAGAGAGCTTCCTTGACTTCAAATGCCTCAATGCTTGGTCCACACTGGAGGTCTGAATGTGTATTTAGTCTGTTTCCTCCTGACCTGCCTCCAGCCCTGACACTGGGTCGAGGCTGAGTATCACTGAGTAGATGATAGCTCATAGTAAAGCTCTTCCCTGTATATCAATGAAATATTCATTGTGACAGAGACACTGACAGAATAATTAAGTCAATTATCTGAAATATGATAGATCAGATTAAAATATTTGATCTTATAAGCATTTAATTATTTAAACAAAGTGGAATAACTCCAGGGCTGGGGGGAAGGGAGCCTTGTAACAGGATTTTTACAAGTCTTTTAGTTGCGACTCTCCTTTCCAGGCAGTGAGCCAAGCCTCAGTTTCCCAGGTTAAATGTGCTAAGTGCTACACTGCTAGCTACTTTCAGCTGATACATGGCGTCTTGTTTATTGTTTTAACCAAAATTTTAGCTTGGATACCAAATACTTCCTGTCAGAAAAACCACTTGCTCTTTGCAAACAATTGCATTTGCATGGTAACATTTTCACACAACCCCCCAGTTCTGGTAGAAATTCTTGAACAAGTCTATCTATAAACTCCTATTAGGCCCTCACATTACATGTTGGGCTCTCTGAAATCACCTTACAGTTGTGACTTTCCACTGCAAAGTTCTTGTCAAGCTTTGGCTTTTTTTGTTGAATTTGGGTTGATAGTGTTAATTAGTAAACAGTGATATTCTGTGATGTGCTTTCACAGAACCCATTGAAATTGTTTATTTCCCACTGGAATCTTTTGCCAAGCATATTTTTTGGCCATATTGAGATTTTTTATTACTGTAAGAGAACACTACACTGGAAAAAAATTGTGGTCACTTGTGATCTGTCAGTATCTGACATTGCATTGCTTGAAGTAATTCTAGGACAGCCAGACATTTCCTTGCCCTTCTGATGAGTAATCGAATCAACCAAATGCAGCTTGGTGTGTAATGGGGCGTCAGTAATTGGTGACAGCTACTGTCCCTCTAGACTCTGTGTAGTGACTCGTCAAGTCAGAAAACTGGCTCTTTGCTCCTTGTTAGGCTGGGAAATCTAGCAGTTTCCTGAGGGAATCACACCATCCATTCCAGCTATGAGACCACTCTCATTGCAGCTGCCAGTGGCCAATTTTGAGTATCTTCAGGCTCCCTGGTTGGCCACGGAGACCAGCCTTGATTTTTGTGAACAAAAACTTAGTCCTCTGGCCTCATTGTCATCTGTCATCATGAATATCAAGAGCTGCAGGAATGAATACACTCTTTATCAGAATATCCTTCCAAATACAAGTCTGTTTTACAGAATGCCAATTTAACATTTAATGTCAGCTGTCACAAAAAAATTTGGTACAGTTTGTAACAGAGGAGTCAAGTAGATAGTCATGTCTTTTCTGTATGTTTTTTTGACCTACTCTGTAGAATTCAATCAAGAATTATATCTTCTCTGTATGGAATAGTCCAATAAGCCTCAAGGAAAGATGTAATTCTCCATTTTTTACAACTCATTGTATTCCTTTCCCTTTACAACATCATGGCTCATTGTGCAGCAGAGATAATTTTCAGAAGAATACCATACATTTGCCATGCAGAAATTCTTATTGGTATCGTGGAATATATCAGAACCTATTAAGAAGAAGAAAGATTTGGATAAAAAAGAAATTATTCTAGCTTATGCAAAGCTGAAATACAGAGAAAATATCTGGGGAAAAATCCTTTTTGAGAGACTTGAGAGAAGCCTGTCTTAAAAGACCGGCATTGTTTGCAGAACATTATTTTCCCTTTTAGTGAACCACTGAAACCAATTCTAAATTTCCCTCATGGTTTGAGTACCTCGTGGTTAGCCTGCCACTGGAGATTGCTCTCCCTGCTACCAGTCTCCCTCTCAGTGTCAGAGACTGACCAGAGGGCCCAGCTGTGTTTGTTAGAGCCTTCGACTAAATCATACTGCATTCAGATTTTAGTAGCAGTCTGGGTTTTGAGTCCCAATATACATCATAAATTGTAAAACAATAGAACAATGCCTAAATTCCTGCAAGATTAGCCATTTTATAGGCAGGAATTCTTGCTGGAGCTGAAATGCAGAATCTTTTGAGGTTCATTTATTGCTTGATTGTACGCACCTCTGGGTTTATCTTCTCATTATCTGAGTTCTCACTGCAAAGATGAAGCCTAAGGAGTCCTCTGGTATTTCAAACAGAAGTAATTGTAGAAGAGATTGACAATGTGTGTTTGAAAACAAACACTTTGTTTGAAATAGATACTAGGTAACACCAAAAAAAGCAGCACACTGAAAATTGTGGATTCTCTCTTGTTTTTCGGAAGAGTTGTAATGTGGAACTAGGCTTGTTATCTTTCAAAATAAAATTAAAATTCTCTCATGCTGTAAAAGACTGTTCAGTCTGCACAAGTTTAGGAGCTCTGGCAAGCATGAAATTTCCAGGACAAAAATGCCAGGGGCTGCCTTACTTAAGTCATAATGGATTTTTAATAAAATACATCTCAAAAACATGCAGTACAATAAATATCTGTATTACTTTCCATTTCTTAATTGACTTAGCTGCAAGTTTCCACATACTGGGGAAAAATTTAATGTGATATGGATGTCTGCTTTACTTTGAGAGGAATCTGATTGCATAGGCACTTGTTTTTTCCTGAGGGAACCCAAAGTCACTATCTGACATCCAGATGCCTGTACTATAGATACTTATATTTCATCAGATCAATCCCACTCGTCTGGTTTCTACTTGACTCAAAAGATGGGCCTTGCTTTGTTTACATATTTTGTGCATGCATGTTAATTCCAGATGGTGTAACTTAAGTAGATGGCAGTGTATTACATTCAGTCAGTATAAATCAAGCTGAAGAGGCAAAGCCTAAATTATTGATAAAAGTGGTGTGGAAAACAAGAGCTACCAGTTCTGAAAGTGTTGATTGCATGGGCGTCAACTGTAAAGTCTCTTCCCAACACCTACACAAATAGGCTCATTATGTGGTTTTTTCCAGAAGTGCTAGAATATATGCTTTGAGTGGTGGAGGAAGTATCATGAAGCTCTGCTCCTATAAGCTGTGCTAACACCTAAACCAATCTTTCTGGAGTTTTAGTTATTTGGATGCAAACTGTTATATCACTCCCTGAGAGTCAAATAGCAGATCCTGACTCTCCTTGTTTGGTCATGTGAATGGAGCCCTGCATTTGGAATAGGCACCCAGATTCCTGACTGTTGTGCAGCATTGCCCTCCTATTGTCTGGTGGAGCTGATCTCCTTTCTGCTGGAAGTTAAATATTTTCCAGAGCAGTGAGAAATATGGATTGGACATTGCAGTGGCTGGGGTGAAGTGTAAGCTCCCCAGGTTGGAGTCACTTCTCTTCTGAATGATTTGGGGGCAGGGGAGATCAAGACAAGCTGCAGCACCAATGCAGGTGAGAGAAGGGAACAGAATAGCAGACGTAGCAGCACACCTGGAGGAGGTGAACTAGAAGGATACTCAGTTAAACCTAAGGCATCTTTTCAAAATTTTTTAACTGATTTGTCACAGACACTGAATTCTCCTGATGGTGTTTTTCTTTCAATATTTGCTTTATTCCAATCTTACACTGAATTGAGGGTGGAGGTTATTTTTGTTTTTCTGACACTAAGCTATTTTTTTTTCATAACAGTTGAAGAAATGAAACCAGATGAAGAGTATGTAATCATGAAGTGCACATGAAGACAGGAGAAGGGATGACAAAGGGGACACATTTTCATCCTGTTTTATTGTTTGTCAAAGTAGATAAGAAGGGAATTATGACAGTGGCCTCTTTAAGTTTGTTTTGTTTCACTGGGTGCACTGTACCTCTTTTCTGTCCTGACTATTACAGTCATTATACATAATTATGCAATTATACCTCCTAAAAGAGACATGGTGCTTAGTTGGTACTGTGTGTAGTTAGGTACTTGGTCACATAAATTGCACTCCTCATGATTCTTTGTTTATCTGGTTTGAAAAATTAAGTGTCTGTCTCTTCAGAGAGGTATTATCTCACATTCTATGGAATATAAATATCTTGAGAATATAAATAGGTGAAGTACAATGAGTGGAGTGCTAATCAGCAGTCAAAAAGCTTGACATTGTACCCATGGCAAAGCATTCAGTGTTGTTCTGCACTTAATACTGAAAGATGGATTTTATTTTTAATGAACATAACTCTAACAATGCAAATACATGAGTTTTCAAAAAGAGTTTCCAGGGGTGAAAAGGACTGAGGGCAAAATCCTAAAATCTGAAATGAACACTTTTTCAGAAAAGGCTACTGAACACAAGAAGTGTAGGAGAAGGCCATGGAGGGTGTAATGGAGCAAACACAAGTTCATTGTTTAAAAAAAGAAAGAGTAGTCTTTATAAGGTTGTAGAAGTCATTGCTTCATTGGCTGCTTGCTCTGTTTGTTTGAGGTGACACCAGTACTGAGGCTTTCTCTCAAGTTTGAGAAGATTTCAGCTCCACCGGTTTCTGGCCATAATCCAGAATCAAAAACACCTCACCATCTGGTGATCATTATCTTTAAGCATTGCAAAGAGATGGCTTAGCTGGAGAGGGAAATACTTCTTTCTGGACTTTATAAGCTATGTCACTAGCAGTGTAATTCACTTTCTTTGCTCAGTATGGAAACCTCAGCATGACTCTCAGAAATGTTTAAAAGCTATGAGCAGTAGGATTGCTGTTTAGTGATCTGTTTTAATTCAGCTTAAATCAGATCCCAGCTATTTAAGCAAAATAGCTGGAAAATATTCTCCTGTAATAGGATCTGCATTTAATAATCCTTTTGGTTTACTCATTTTTTTAGCCTAAGAAACATGAAGAGGAAGATGGCACTACAGACACTGCAACCTCATCATCCAACAATCATGAGAAGGACAGTGGGGTGGGACCTACAGATGAAAGTCTCCGAAATGATGAGAGCTCAGAGCAAGAGAATGCAACTGAGGAGCAGAACAGTGCTCCTCTGCAGAGCACACGGGATCTGGGCCACAGCCAGGATACATTAGGCAGCGTTGAGCTCCAGTGCAATGAAAGCTTTGTGTCTGGGGAATACATTGAATCTGATTTCATAGGAAACCCAGAGGAGGAATGTGAAAGGTTTCGGCAGCTGTTGGAACTGAAGTGCAAGATTCGAAACCATGGGGAGTATGACCTTTATTACTCAAGCAGCATGATAGAATGCAACAGAAGAGGGCAAGATGGAGTGGAGCATGAGCTGCAGCTACTCAATGAGGAACTGAGGAACATTGAACTTGAATGCCAGAATATTATGCAAGCTCACCAGCTCCAAAAGGTGAGAGATCAGTATGGAGACATTTGGGCTTTACATGATGAAAGTTTCAGGAATTATAACACCAGCACAGACGTACAAAGAAGCAAACTGGATGACATCATGGAGCACCCTGAGAAGTCTGACAAGGACAGCTCCAGTGCCTACAACACTGCCGAAAGCTGCAGGAGCACTCCGCTGACTGTGGAGCGATCCCCTGACAATTCGCTCCAGAGGGTGATCAGCATAACCAACAGGAAAAACCTGAGGACCAGAATTGTTGCTAATCAGTCACCCTCAGGACAAAGCAACAGGGAGACAACCTCAGCCAAAACCAAGTCCACTGAACAAAACAGTGCTTCTGAGAATGCAGTGCTGGCATCAGACAGCAGCAAATTCACAGACCAGGAAAGGCAAGGCAGCGAGCACATTCCCTATTTGTCTCCATACCACAGTTCTTCTTACAGGTATGGGAACATACCTGCTCATGCAAAGCATTATCAAAGCTATATGCAACTGATCCAGCAGAAGTCTGCTGTGGAGTACGCCCAAAGCCAGCTCAGCCTGGTGAGCATGTGCAAAGACTCGCAGAAGTGTGCGGAGCCCAAGATGGAATGGAAAGTGAAAATAAGGAGTGATGGGACGAGGTACATCACAAAGAGACCAGTTCGAGACAGGATCCTGAAGGAACGTGCCTTAAAAATTAAAGAGGAGCGCAGTGGGATGACGACAGATGATGACACAATGAGTGAGATGAAGATGGGTCGCTACTGGAGCAAAGAAGAGAGGAAGCAACATTTGGTGCGCGCTAAGGAGCAGAGGAGGCGGCGGGAGTTCATGATGAGGAGCAGGCTGGAGTGTCTTAAGGAAAGTCCACAGAGTGGGAGCGAGGGCAAGAAAGAAATCAACATTATTGAACTGAGTCACAAAAAGATGATGAAAAAGAGAAATAAGAAAATCTTGGACAACTGGATGACAATACAAGAACTGATGACACATGGTGCTAAATCCCCAGACGGCACAAGAGTGCACAATGCCTTTTTATCAGTTACTACTGTATGAACACAACTTCTAACAGAGAGTATACTACCAGTTTAGGTAGAGTACAATTGCCTCGTTCAATGTGGCATTTTTATATATTTTGTGACTGTTTATAGTTTGATCCTTTTGTAAGCAAAATGATCTGGTATTTTTCATTTGTTTTTCATACAACAGTACCTCCTTTATCTGGCAGTCTTTCTTTATCCTGCAATATATTCATACTATTCATTTGTAGAAAAAAAATAGAAAAGTAAAGCAAAAAATTTCTTAACCTAACACATATTCTGTAACTTAAGATCTGGATTTATTTCTCTAATTTTGCTTTTTCTACTTTAATAATGATACAATACCAAACCAAAATGCTTTATACTGTATCCTTGGCTTAACAAGTTTTAAAGTTTTACATCTTAGATTGAATCTGTTCATAAAACATATGCCACATCCCATCATATAGATAAGAATGACATTTTTCCAACTGCATATTTTACAGTACATTTAATCTGTAAATTGTAATTGTATTTGTCCAAGTAAAATGTAGATGGGCAATTCTCCTGTGTTATGTAGTGGCATTGGTCTTGTAGCTGGGCAGTGTGTGATAATTGTGAAGATGAAAGAGAAATAAATTATTGCTTATCTTTAAGAAAAAAAAGCCAAACATTGTTTTATTTAGATTGAGAATTTGCCTTTAAGTGTAAGCCATTTCACTGCACATGGTATTTGCAGCATATAGAGATTTAAAGAACAAAGGACATAATTCCATAGGATATTTCTT
This sequence comes from Cisticola juncidis, assembly GCA_013400215.1. Lineage (NCBI taxonomy): Eukaryota > Metazoa > Chordata > Aves > Passeriformes > Cisticolidae > Cisticola > Cisticola juncidis. The sequence continues at coordinate 818,557 of VXBR01006543.1, forward strand.
ATGAACTAGTTTTTTAATTTTGCAGAACACATAGGGTCTTTTCTGAGTGGGTCTTTTCTGACTTTTCTTTACCTGCTATTTTTAGTTAATTAAAAGATTCATTGATGTATTGCTGTGCTGTAAGATTTTAGGTAACTGCCATGAGTCCTCTCCCTGGCTGAGCTCACTATTTGTTCTACGCATACAAAACATGAACACAGCATATGCCTAACTTTGAGCCAAATCTCATGCAAGAAAAACTAGCAGTGTTTCATAGAACTTGAGTTAAGGAAAAACGGAGAAGGAAAAGCAACTAATTGAGGTAGGGGTGTAAAATGATTGTTGAGGAGCATCCAAGTCATTTAAAAGAGCCTCAGTGGGAGCTGGCTGGAGCTCAGGAGCAATGGCAACTTGCTGTCTGGGTGCTTGATAGATTCCCTGGCTCTCCAGGCAGCAGTGGCACCTCTGCTGCCACTGGGGCATCTTCTGAGCTGCTGCTGCTGCTGCTGCTGGCAGCCCAATGAGTTAGAGCAAGCTGAAATGACTGATCTTGGACAGTCAGTAGGGTTGAAGACTTGGCCTAATAGCTCCATTTTCATTGTCCCTGTGTTTGAGTCACAGCTATTCCTAACTGATTGTAGTGCTTTCCATAGCAGGATTAGGTGCTGAAGTCACTTGGCACCAGTCTTTTAAAGATAATATTAAAGTTGCAGAAGGGCACATTATATTTCCAAACTGCCTAATTCTGGGAATGACTCATTTGCTTTTTAAGCACTTTTGGCATTAGTTGATATTGGCAGTGTTCTTTGCAGCTCCAGTCATGTAAATACCATAAGAACACTGTTTCCAAGTGCTTAGGAAAATTATATGCCACTGATAGTTCACAGTTTGATAATCATAAAATTTCTCTTCAGGACTCAGAGAGATGTCATTCTAAATCCTCACTAAACATACATCTGTTCAGGCTCAATGGAAAAACACCTCCACTGTTTTCTGTTAAATTAGAAAAAGTTTGGGCTTCCTGTTCAGAAAGGATCATAGGGTCTCATACAGTATTGTTTCACGAGGCTGATACCAGATTGTCTCTCCAGCTGAGCTTAGGAACTGTCTTTGATCAACCTAAGTCCTTTAGGAGGCTACACATTCTTCTGGAGACATCACAGCACAGAGGTTTGGCTGTTTCCCTTATTTCATTTCAGTAATCACACTTAAATACAGGTCTCCTTCCTAATCTGAGCTGAGCTGCAATCAGCTCAAGACAATGGCTACTGTTATGTCTTTCCCTTAGATACATTACTTACTGATTTTTTCACATTATTAAATCACGACTCAGAGCTCCCATCAAACAAATGTGAAACTCAAATTTGGAGAACAATGTGAATCTTCAGAAAATGTAATACCATTATTTCATCACAGAGAAATAAGACTAGGAAAAATTTGTGTCTAATTAGAGAAAAGTCCTAACTGGAGGGTGGTGGGATGGGGAGACTAAGGGAAGGGGAAGAGAGGAGCTAAGCAATAGATAATAATTAGAAAAACAAATAAAGAATAAACAATATTTATAGTGTACTAAGAGGCTGTTAACTGGAAATGTGTCCAAATCTGAGGAGATCTGTCAAAATCTAGTAAGACAAAAGATAAAACCAAGAGGTGATACAGAGACACTGTTGGTAGCAAATGTGGTGTGATTTCTAGCTCATCACATGCATGCCAGAGCCCAGCCACCTTCTCCTTTCTTCTTCACCTGCTGAAATATCCTGTCCCTACCTAATCCTTAATCTGGGCAGTTTCAAGCAGCCCGCAGTTTTCTCTCCTTTTTTCTAAACTGCAGTTATTAAGTGTCATTTTCCCATTTCTCTGGGCAGTTTTGGGGAGAAGTACTCAGTTTTGCCTGATGAAATGCCTTGATCATTCCTGCTAACATGAAAATAACCATGCAGCCACAGAGCAGGGCTGCAGGGCCACCCAGGGTGGTGGTGTGCAGGGGCTGAATGGCAGGTGAGTGTTTTACTGTTCACTGCTCTGGTTTCTCTGTTTTACTGTTCACTGGTTTCTCTGCAGGGCAGGACTCAGCATTGCACTCTCTCATTCCAGCAGGTATCAGTGAAATCCAGTGCTGATGTCCCACATGCAGGTTTATTCCTGCATATATTTTTTCAAAGTGTCGTAATTTTTACTGATTAAAATAACATTTTAGCACTAAGGCAAATTAAAAGAGAAGGAACAAAATGTTTTTATGCTGTTATAAATCTTTAAAAACTTGTCTGTTGAGAATTTTTTTTATATGAAGCAACATAAAACTGCCTTCCAACTGGAATAAGACCAGATCTTGTTTAGCAGGATTGCTCTGAGATAAAGAGCAAAAGTCATGGAAGAGTAGCTGCATGAGTATGTTACCATGGCCACATCACTGCTGGGAAAGGAGTTAATGTCCCACTCATCTTTACCCCAGCACTGCTACCCAGCTGAGACCAGTGGGAGGTAATGTTTCCTATGAAGCCAACAAAATGGCCTTTTAAAAATACTTGTGCCTCTTGTCAACTGTATTGCAAACTGATTTAGGAGCACTTCACACCATAAATAAGGTTAAAATCTGTGAGATCCCTGAATCATGATGTAAGTATCCTAAAAGGGAAAAGGGTATGAGCATGGCAATAAACTAAACCTGAATCCGATTTTTTTTTTTCTTTTAAGAAACAGACTGATAATGTTATTTGAATTGACCACAAGCAATCAGAGATGAAATCTAGTCTGTGCTTGATACATTGCCTTGTGAGAGGGCACAAGGACCTCACAAGAGATGATACAACAACTTTAGCATTACACCTTCTGGACTCACAGGGATTTAATTATCCATTACTATCATCATGCTTGACATTTTTTCATTTGTTTTTGTTAAAAAAATATTAATTTTCAACCTCCATTTCTTGGTACAAACTATAGAATAGTACCTTTTCTTTTCATGATGTGGCATTTATGCTAAAATATTCTCTGGTTCAAAGCTGGAATTGCCATAGGTTCTTAACCTTTATACTGTTGATCACAAACATGTATGTTCTAAGTGCTCTATTAGTATCAATTTTGTGCACCCACTGCTTTTTTGGAGTGTTAAATGCTCTTCAGGAATGAAGATAAAATGAAGATGGTGGGAGCTGCCTTTTGGCTACAGCAACACAGAACAGCTGTCAGAAACCTGAATGTGTCGCTCTCAAAGAGGCCAGTTGGCTAATACCTGGAGGAGGAGAAAGGATATTGTAGAGGGATCATGAGCAGGTTTTGTTATCTTTAAATGCCTTTGCTCTGAAACATGTTTGTTTAAAGAGGAGCATTTCACATGCTTGAATGGCAATTCCTGCATTTATAAGACTTGTACAGATTTTGCCCAGATTTTCAGATGTTAACCTTGCTCTAAGGTCAGCTACTGGACATGGAGAGGTTTTGGTTGACACCTCTGCGATAAGATGCAGCCTGGGATTTGGGATGCACCTGGCAAGGCAGCAGGCTCAAGTATGTAGTCCCTGGCCCTTCTTGGGAGTGAGCAGGTTCCTGTCCTTCTGGGAAAAGGGTCGACCTCTCAACTCTCAGAGCCTTCAGCCATGTGCAGCTTTTCCTGTTCCTCGCAATTAAGGATCTTGGCTTCCATTGCCCAATTCATCTGGTTCTGAGCCAGGAAAAAATGGCATTTGTGTAGAGGTTCGGAACCTCAATACTTGCGAGGTTAAGAAGTGAAATTACTCTGCTGTAATAATTGCTGAGCTGGAGCTCAAAGGAAGCAAGGATTGTCTTATATGCTCATATACCATCCTGGCTGTGACAGCAGTGGTAGTGGGGCTGAGCTACAGGCATATGGCTTACAACTGATAGGAACTGAAAAGTAGAAAGTGTGTGCTGCTTTTCACAGGCACTAGACCATGGAGAGGGACTGAGTCTTTACTAATTAGTCTGTCTCATGACAATCCTCTCTACTAATAGCTTCTTTCTTCAGTAAATGTACAAGATGTCCCAAAACAAAAATGTCCTTCTGGCATACAAAAATCTATAATTTGACACTGTCATCCAAGAGATTACAGTGTTCTGGGATACACTTAGGTACCAGGGAAGGGCCATCAGCAATGTTTCACAAGAATGCTGGCCTCCTCCTTATCCAGACTAGATCATGGTTTATGTATGAGCTTCTGACTTCTCTTTCCTTTTCCTTTTCCTTTTCCTTTTCCTTTTCCTTTTCCTTTTCCTTTTCCTTTTCCTTTTCCTTTTCCTTTTCCTTTTCCTTTTCCTTTTCCTTTTCCTTTTCCTTTTCCTTTTCCTTTTCCTTTTCCTTTTCCTTTTCCTTTTCCTTTTCCCTTTTGCTTCTGGAAGCAAGACTTCTGAACTTGAAAGGTAATAAATGTTGAAGAAGGACTTCACTAAAAGAAGCCATCTTTTTCCTCATGGATCAGCTTATGAACACAAATGGAGACCTTTGTCTGACTGTGACTGTAAGTTTTCACCTGTAGTCAATTTAGGTGGTTCATTTAACACATTTCCTATGCCACTTGAAGTTCATTCTAATGAAGTGCTGCAAATGTTTTTAGTGATGGCTCAGTACAAAGTGCATTTTTAAATGTTGGTGGAAAGTAGATCTTTTAAAACATGTGCTCCCTTATTTGTGAGATACATATACAAAAATGCATATTAATCCAAATGCTTTTATAATGAAGAGGCTTGCAACAAACAGTAAATTGTGTTACTCTGTGGATATATACATAAGGAGGTATATCACTTGCTGTAAAATTTTAAGAACCTCCGTTGCCCAAATCTCAATTTGAGAAATAAGATATTGGTCCTGTTAATAGATTTTTAAAAAATTAGTCCCTATTTTTTCTGCACTTAGACTGATACTAAACCAGAATGATGCTAAAGTCTGTTTTGGCCTAGGAACAAACAGTAAACTTCAATTAGTGCAGTGTCTATGCAGACATTTATTGAGATCAGGTGTTGGTTATCAAACCCTATAGCTTTAATACTTTGTCATCACTTGGGAGCATCTGCACTGCAATAAGCATTAGACATATTGTGGTATTTGTTCTTCCAATACATTCCCCAAAGTATCTACCTTATTCCAGAGCACTAGGAGCAAATCAAAGCTGATGTCTGGCTCCAGTGACAAAAAAAATGGAACGCACAGAGAATTTTAAGTATGAAGTGAATATAGGAAACTCTCATCTTGACAGTGGAGAGGAAGCCAAAAGATGAAAATTAAAATTTCATGATGAAAGATGAAAAGGTTGAAGCCACTGTTTTGACTACTGGACCTTGCAGGAAAGATATTTAGAGAAAGACTGAAAGAAAAAGTTATGTGGGTGAATAGCACATAAATTTACCACTGATGAAAATACTACTTTCTTTGCACATCGAAGGCAATCCTCTTATTTTCATAAGTTATTTAACCCCATTGGCAATCTCTGCAATGTATAAATTTTTCTGATGGAATGAAAAATATCTTCTTAATGGTGTATAGACACTATATGGAAAACAGGTTGTACACTATAAATATTCATATGACAATACAAGAACATAAGACAATACAAGAGCAAAGATGCTGCCAAACTCCTGACTTGACATGATATTTAAAATGAAAATATAACAAAGATTTTTTTTTTCATCTCCTTTTCCTCCCCAAATTTGGGACCTGGCTGCATAGTCAGGGTAAAAAATTGTAACTGGAAGATTGTGTTTTGTTAGGTACAGGGAATTCAAATGAAAGCTCCTCAAACTCGACAGTTTAATTTGCTTCTCTTAAGCTCTTTAATACCAAACTTATCAGTTCTCTCTGTTAGGCATTAACTTGTTAAATGAGTCTTAATTATACATAAGCAGATGGAGATTTGAATTAAAATTACCTTACACTCGAGTGGCTTTAGTTCATTATAACATATCTTCCTCTTAATCATTTAGGCAGTCTCATCATCTTTCATATATAAAGTTATTAAAGTATTCCAATTTCCATATTTCTTCAGATATATCCACTATTAAATGGCACATAATACACATTAGTTGGTGACTTATAGCATTCAATAGTGAATTATTCATGTCAGTAACAATTTTTGCACTTTTATGTCATCTGTATTATTTTATTTTAAAGGGTTTATATTTATGGAATGTCTCATCTTTTACCTCATCACAATTTTCAGTACAAATTTGAATGCCCCACCATTTCTACTGGTGTGACAGGATTAACAGCCCCTGCTTGTTTTGCACTCCCATTGTCCGAGGAATGGAAGTGGATTCAAAGTGGCTCCCACTACCAAACAAGTGTATGCTTACTGGGAGGTCTGGGAGTGAGATAAAAGAAGTCAGCATTATTCTTTTCTTTTGTCTTGCTTTTGTACTATCATAATCTCTGGATTCTCTAAAAACAAGATGTTCCTTAGAATTTGCCTGTCCTGCAAAATTAAAAGGGGGAAAATGCCTAAAGGAAAAAATTTTGAGAGTTTTTGAAGGCTTTGGTGGGTATCACCTCCCCTGAGTGTAATGACCTCAAAATTGGAATACTAGTTAAATTAGCCATCTAGGTTAAAAATTTAAGTTAGCTGTAGGAATACAAAGGAGATACCTTCAAATGACAGCTGATTTCTCTCTTTAGGAAGGATGTTCTATGGAGGACATTTGTCCAACTAATTCAAGCTGGACCTCTAACTTTCATATAGCTTTAGCAAAGTAAAAGAAAGCCTGTCTTAAAGTATGTTAATGCCTTTCAAAAATGGATACAAAACAGGTAACTGTGTATGAAATGCTCCTCTTCCACCTGTTTTTAAAGAATTCTGAAATTCAGATGCTGAGAGACACATTTGTCTGTCTTAGACAGAGAAAAGCACAAAGTGATTCAATCAACTGGTTCTATGTACCTCATGGGTAAAATCAAGAAAGAATTGGACAAAAAGTGTAATTTTAGTTCCAGTAAGCAATTTACAGCCATTCACAAAGGAAAGACCAGTGGGACTTTTCAAAAACAAAAGCATCCAATATTCCCCACTAAATAGCATACTATTCTCAGTATCCATTTAGCTAATGTATTAACCAGGTACCTTCAGTGTCAAATAATGGGTCTATAATACAGAAATCACTGTGTTAGCTGGATGATGGAGAATGACAGCTCAGTCAAAAGCCTGAGTTTGCACTGGCAAACACTGCAGCCATCATGGAGCAAAGGGTTGGGCTATGAGAGGCTTTCACAGAAAGGGGATGCTGACATTGATGTTTGTCATCTGAATGTTTTTAGAAGGAAAGGAGACTCACTGCATCCTGGGAGCCTCAGCAAAAGACTTTGACCATGTGGCCATTTCATACCCCAGTTCCTCTGAAAACACTGATGCCCTATAAGATGTGGATTTATCATGGTTAATCTCAGTGAATTCCAGTTCTACTTCACTGAGAGAAAGAGAATGCTGCTGCTTGCCTAACAGGAGGTTTATGAAAAAAACATCAAAGCATGTGAGGCCCTGAGGAGTTTGGGAGAGGAGGTATCAGTTGGAAGGGACCTACAGCCATCACCTAGTCCAGCTGACCAACCACTCCAGGGCTGACCAAAAGTTTAAGCATGCTATTTAAGGCATTGTTCAAATGATAGAGGCATGGACCAAATCTCTAGGAAGCCTAGTGTCTGACCATCCTCTCAGTAAATAAATGATCCTGTATGTCCAATTTCAACTTCCCTGGTGCAGTATTAGACCATTCCCACATGCCCCATAACTGGATCCCAAGGAGATGAGCTACAGCCTCCCTCTCCACCTCTTCTACTCAGGAAGCTGTAGAAAACAAGGAGGTCACACCTCCGCCTCCTTTTCTCCAAACTGGACAAACCCAAAGCCTGTAGCCATGCCTCACAGTACATTCCTTCCAGCCCTTTCACCAGCATTGTTGCTCTCCTTCAGACACATTTGAGTACCTTCACCCTATCCTTGAGTTGTGGAGTCCAGCATACAGCACTCCAGCTGAGGCCACACCACTGCTGAATACAGTGGGATAATCACTTCTTTTGACCAGCTGGTGGTGCTGTGCTTGATGCATCCTAGGAAGGAGTTTGTCCTCCTGACTGCCAGAGTACTCTGCTGACTTACATCAAGCCTCTTGCCAAAGAGCACGCCCCAGATCCCTTTTTGCAGGGCTGCTTGCCAGCCACATCCTCTCCTTCAGCAGAATGCCACAGCACAGAGATGTTCAGTTATGAACACAGCAGTGAAACAGAGTTGAAATACAAAGCTCCTCATGAGTAAGGCCTAAGAACTTTTAATGAAAAAAATCATCTTACCTTAGCTTAGCTTCCATGAGCCACTAAGGTCAGGGCATGGGGAGTAAGAAGGATGAGAAGGAGTAGCAGATGCTGTGGTGGTCTCTTTTCCTCATGGTGACGCTGAAGAATAAACATGGTGCAGTGTTCTGCAGCTGGAAGATGGAAGCAGTAATTTCAGCACTTAAGGATAAAGAAAGTGATTTCTTGTATCTTCTACCACACAGCTGGTGACCACAGCTTAGTACCAAAGCACCAGATTGCAGGAGGCTGTATTTGTGCAGAAGCAACAGTGCTTACAGCCCCCTGCATAGACTCACATCCACAGCAGCTCCTCACCATGCCACAGTGGGACCTACTGTAACTGCAGCAGTTTTTGCTGGAAAATGTTAAGATATAAAATGTCAAAGATAAAACATATCACATATCATATAAATACATTGCTTTATGCCCACTGGCAAAAGTACTGTTCAAGGCAAAATGGGCTTCTTTACCTCCCTTAAAATGTTACAGGGAAGTATCTTACTGTGTTTATTTATACTCATCTTGATGGGCGAGCCACCAAGGACACAATAATCCATGAAAGAAGAGAGGAGAAACTTCCCTCATGGCAGAATATTTTCATTATCCCATTAATAGTGCAGAAGAGATATGGACAAAAGGTCCTCTCTGCTTGAAGAAGGAGACCACTGAAATTGACTGCACAATTTTCATCACCAAATTTCATGACCTACATGGGTTCATGGACCTGTATAATTCCAGTGGATTGGCATTCAATAGAGCAGCAATCAGCATCCAGGCAGGGTGAGCTCAACTAGATTTGTGGCTTTGAAGAATATAGTGACAAAAGCCATAAAGTTTCCTTAGCCATTTCCCCACCTCCTCTGCTTAACTCTTCATTTGTGACCTGGCCAATGTGGCAGAGTGCACCCTCAGCAAGTTTAAACTGTACAAATCTGGAAAGAGTTGCTGACACACCAGGTGCCTGTGCTGCCATCCAGAGGTACCTGCACAGGCTAGAGAGATGGACCAACAAGCATCTCCTGAATGTCAACAAAGGGAAATGCCAAGCTCTGAGCCTGGGAAGGACTAAGCCTGTGCACCAGTGAATGCTGGAGGCTATCTGTACAGATAACAGCTCTGCTGAAAATCCTGATGTACACTAAGTTTAACATGAGCCAGAAACGTGCCCTATCCATGTCAGTGGAGAGTGCCATACCCAGTACTGGGTTCCCCCCACAAGACATACATGGACATGCTAGACTGGGTCTAGTTAAGACCCATACACATGATTAAGGGACTGGAGCACCTGTCAAAAAAGGACAGGCTGAGACAGCTTTGTCAATTCAGCCTGGGAAGAGAAGTCTCAGAAGGACCTAATCAATGTGTATAAATACTTGATGAGGGAAGAAAGACAATGGAGCCAGAATGCTCTCAGTAAGGATCAGCAAAAGAATAACAGGCAGTGACAAAAAACCGAAATACAGAAAAAACTGATTAAACAGAAAAAAAGCTTTTCTTTGATGTGTATGGTCAAACACTGTCACAGGATGCCCAGAGAGGCTGGAGAGTCTCTAAAACCTAATTAAACACACACATTCCTGATCAAACGACACTAACTGATCCTGCTTTGAGAAGGGTGTTGGATGGGGAGATGTCCAGATGTGCATTACAGCTTCAGTGGTTCTGTGATTCTGTGGTCAACTAAATTACAAGCACAAAGCTTTTGAATGCAGGAAAGGACAATGAGAGCTGATCAGTCATGTGGGCTTCATAAGTCATGAAGTGCTTTGCTTTCTGACTAGAGCTCACATAGAGCTCTTGGCACATTATATATTTAAAATCTAGCCCACTCCCTGCAAATGATGGAATTTGGCAATATCCTAAAGGACACCAGCAGAACCATTCCAAAGGATGTGATATCACAGTCAAGCAAAGCCCATCAGTCCACGTCTGCATGAGGGTGTCCTAACCCACAGCCCTGGGTTTCTGGAACAAAGCAATGTGTTTTCAATTGCTGGGGTTTTTCCCCACAGGCAACCTGTAACCAGTATGTGAATGTAACGTTAACTTCTAATTGCATCAAATTAGCAGTTTGACATTGCATCTTACTAACGCTTGTTTTTCCAGGATATAGTGGAGAAATATAATCATATTAACACTGTGAAAGCAAACACAGAGGTAGCATAAATTGTTAATGCAATCTCCTTTCAAGTAGCGTGTTTGAACAGTGCACTGGTGTATGAGAAACTGCCAGCCTTTCAGCCTTCCCAAATAGTGCAGTGCTTGCAGTCCACTGCAGAGTAAACATATACATTCTGTTTAAGGTAACAGATGTTCATTTGCTGTATGTTCCCATGGGCACCCAATCTTTCCCCTGCATTCTGCTACCATTTGCCTGAGACCCACCTGTGAGCCAGCACAGCACTTTCTCAGACACGAGGTTGCCTCACTGATATGTCATGTACAAAAATGGTGGAGTTTCCAAATGCATATTCTTGTAAGTCTTTCTCTGTTTTTCCTTCCTGTGACTGGAATCGTTAATTCTTCTGACTTGCATCATCAGACTGAAAATGGCAGTCTCCATGCATACATGCTGCAAAGCTGTTTGGATTCTTCAAACTCTGAAGATCAGCCTTTAAACAAACTAATTAAGTTTTCTGCTTGCTGCCACTGAAAGTCTCAGTCAGATATAATTAAAACTGAGCAGCAGATGACAGCAGTGGCATTTGTTGGAATCATCCAGTGGTTCAAATACCACTTCTGACAGAAATGTCAGAATGATAACACTCCCATCTTCCCCATGCATGCCAGGAAAAGCAGAAAGAACTTTTATTATAAATGCCTTACTGATAACCTTTATGAATCCCAGAGCACCAAATGCAACACAGAAAATTTCATTATTCCAAGAGAAGATGCTAATTTCCAGTGAAGCCCATCCTGCAGTTCACTGGGCTTCCTTGCAGTGGCTGTGCCTATTGGGACACCCGTTCAGAAATTTAGAGAGGAAAAAAGCCCCGATCTTGAAGTATGGGAGATTCCAGCCTTGCAGACAGCTAAGCTGGAAGGATTCCTTAGAGAGTTAATGAGCTGAAACCAAATCAACATATTCCTCATATGCAAAGGGCAAAGCCATAACACGGCTGTGTTAGCTATCCTTGAGCTGTACAGAAAGGTGAGAAGACAGAGTCCCTTCTGCACACAGTTTAAATGGAACTGTTATTGCTAAAGATCACAGAACAGCAGAATAAACAGCAGAGACAGCCGAGAACAAATGAATGGGGGAAAATTTCTTTTAGAAACATTTTGAGATTTTATTTGCTGCAGCCTCATACACAGATTTTTCCTATTTTGTCTCATCAGTTTTGCCAACAGATTTATAACACGCTCTTCTTGCCACTCTGTCCTCTTCGCTTGAGAGTTTGGGTATTTTCTTCTTATTTCTTTTTTGTTTAGCTTTTTTTTAAATAAATGGAGAGCAAAAAGAAGAACATGTCAGAAAGGGAATCAGTGGCACTTTGAGATGACAACGACACCACTGCTGCTGCTTCAAAATCCCTGAGCTCTGCTCTTGCCTGTAGCAATTACGTGTTGCCTGCATGCTGCCAGAAAGCCACCGTCACAACAGCAAGCCCAAGAGGAGGGGATGTGCTGTTTGTGCCTTTTTGGCAGAGCCCAGGGAGGACCCTGGCAGTGGGTGGCTCAGCTCGGCCTTGGTGGCTGAGCTGGGGCAGTGGGATGAGCAGGGAGCAGCACTGTTGCTCATGATTCATTTTGCCTGCAGAGGAGGAGTAGCATCAGAGCAGAGGTGCCTATTGCAAATGCCTGAGTCGGGGTTTTTATTCACTGTAACTGAGATGCAAAGACATGACAAACCATTAAAAATATTAATAATTAGATGCTTCTATTGAGCAATAATTAGACCATGGCCAAAAAAGAAACCACCAGCCCTAATATACTTTTTGAAATGTCGTATTTATAGAGGTGGACTTGATCACTTACTTTTCCACTTTAGTATTCTGTCTTATCATCAGGAAAATCATTTCTCCTGGCCATAGTCAGACCTGAGGCCAAGTTTTGTCCTAATTATCCCAAGAGATTTTCCTACTGGAGCTGAGCAAATATTTCTATTATATTGATTTTTTGTATGGTTGAGGAGAAGGACAAAATACCTCTTCAACCTGCAGGGGTACTTGTATTGCATTATTACCTTAGCTCTGCAGTGGTTTAGACTTGCAGATGATGTTGTGTGACCTCACCAGGAGCAGCATTACTCTTTTTCTCTTGAACTCAGCAGACCACACCATACTGTATTGTGCACTGAATGTAAAGCACAATCTTCTGTCTGAGTGCTTTTCTTTTCAGTAACAAATCAAAGAATATTTACACTTTCCTTTCTTTTGACCTTTATTAGGTAAGTGGGCATCTTAATCAGGGTGTTTTTAGGTGAGAATGAAGTCTAGAAGGATTGTTTCTGGGATGTAAAGGTCTCAGGGATCACTCTTAGTGTTTGTGGCAGAACTGCATTGAAATTAACATATTACAACAGTTTGTGTCAGACTGAATTGCAAACTTTATGAAGCAGGGGGAACAGAAAGGTCACATTCGTCACCAGCTCATCTATCAGACTGTATGAGGGTATCTGAAGAGGTTAGTCTTCTTCCAGGAAATAAAATCAGAATTTCCCATTTTCAGGTCCCAGCTGTGCCTCTGAATTTCCTTTTACTTTGAACAAGAGCTAGCTTCATTACATAGGTGTATTGTTTTTGTTTCAGAAAGGATCCTTGTTTAAATTATAACATGCCATTAACAAAGATCCTTTTGCAGTGACTGCAGTTAATACAGAGTTCTTTTCTGTCTTGTTCACCTCAGCACAAGTGCATATTGTGCCCTTTGTATTCAGTTAACTGAAAAACCTTCAGAATGATCTTCTGCCCCAAAAATTGATTTAACACCTTTTGCTATTATGCAAATAAAAGGGGAAAAATAAGTTCCTGATTTTTTTCTCAACAGGCTGAAGCTGGCAGCTCCAGTCTGCTTACTCAGGTAGCAGCATAATGGGAAATACCTACACATGGGTGTCTGTCAAGCTGCACAGCAGGAGAGCAGCTGAGCACCCAGCCCTGTTCAGGCCTGGGATAATGCACTGCAGCTCAAGGGAAGGGTGAGCTTGCCCCGGCTTCATGCTGCAGCGCGCTATTGAAGTGACAGGCAATTCTCCACTGGTGGTTTGAAAGCCTTTTTATTTCATTAATCCTTTTGTCAACAAAACCAGAGTCTTTTCTTCTGTTAAACACTGCTTCAGAATCTCATAGCTCCCAGTAACTCTGGCCAAGCCAGGTAAATAAATGGGCTCCACTTCCCTCATGCCCACATGTGCCTCCACGTGCCATGGCCAGTGAGCAGTGTCAGCAAGATGAAAATGTCAGGCCACTGCTTTGGACGTGCAGCCTGTTCTTGTGGAAAGAGGTGGCCAGCTTAACTCGTGCAGGAGATGTGCATGAGCATTTGCCATGCTTCACAGCACAGTGAGCAATGTGTGGTTATCACCAAAAGCCAATGAATTCTTTTCAGAAGTTATCTTCTCCCTGGAACATGTCCCATAGAACTACAACCCGATCCTAGATAAAATACCACAGTTTAATATTTTTTCCTTTTCATTTCATCTCTATCCCTTTTTCATTTTTTTCTTTTTTCTTTTTCATAAAAGCATGCTGTCTTTCAATTAACATAGTAATGACCTATTGTCACCTGTTACCATGCTAATCTTGAGCTGGTGTGAAATTACTTTATAATAAACACTATGCAGTTCTGACTTTCAATTAATTTTTCCCATGCTGTGCTAAATCAGATTAACTGTACCCCACCCTTTTGACCATAGACATAATTCTTTCCTTTTAATGAAATAGAGGATTAATTTACATGAAGCATATCTATACACATTTGCAAATAAATGTAAAGATAGACTTTGTACCATATTTGCACTGCTCACAGTGTCAGGTTGAATACAGACTCTGAGATTATTAATTATTATGTTCACCAGGGTGCCAATGGATATTGCTGGGTTGTTGTTATTATTATTATTATTATTATTACTATTATTATTACTATTTTCACTAAATGTTTACAACTAAGAATACATAAACAAATTGAGAACTAAAGGACTGGTGCCTTCCACAGGGAATTACATCTAATGCTGTACAAAATTATGATGATCCCAAAAAAAGTAAACACCACAAAATGAATCCAATCACCATTAATTTACTAAATTGCCTGTCATCCTTCTTGGGTGTACATACTTACACTGTGGCCAAATATAATAAATGCAACTGTGCTGTCTTTTTAATAGTCATTGGCATTATGAAGATGGTTGATAGCCTGAGTGAAGGCTTTCAAAACATGTATACCTGTATAGGGAAACTGTATAAGGCAAAAATTTTAAACCATCTCCATCTTCAGTGTAGAAAAACCTTTCTAAAGCTTTTTCTGGTCTTGGTAACTTCCAGGATGCAGTAGACTGCTGTGCCATTTCATAATCAAAAGTAACATAAACACAGAGCTGACCCTTGATTTTTCTCTGCACAAGCATTTTCTCTCCCTTGCTTAATTTTGGAGTCCAAAGGTGCATAATTATTGCAGATATGAATCTCCTCCTTGGAAAAATAAAAAAAAAATACATGAAAATGAGGTATTTCCACAAGCTTATGGATGCCTGTTCTTTCTTGTGCACGTTGCTCATTTGATTCAGTTTAGCATACCCAACTGGTCCAAAATATGAAGGTTTTCATCCAAATTTAGCTCCTTGAGAATCATATTGGCAAACTGTCAGGCCAAACCCCAGCTCAACCAGTTTTTCTTTTTCTTTACTGGCTGCATTGTACTAAACACTTCAGAGCTAGGCTGGAGCACCCTGCCCCCAGCTGGACCACTCTGTAGAGACCCCCTGGTTCCCTGCATCCGACATCAGGAGCAGCATGAGCACTATGCCAGAGGTTCAGATTTACCTTCACTCACAGTTCCTCATTTCTGGAGCAGCCTGTCCACCACCTTTTGCTGACTCAGCAGCTAATCCAGGGGCAAGTCAGAGGCACCCTTTGCATTAGTAAGGGAGAATGTGCTGTAAGGGTGAATGTACCTTTGAGACAGTGAGTGATTGACTTCAGGCAGACAAGACCAGGACTAGCTGAGATTAAATACAGTTTTCTTTTGTGTTTCCTATTGATTCTTTGAAACAGTACCACTGCTGTAAACAAGGAAAATGTCATTACATATTCAGTGTTTATTGGCTTAATACTGAAATTTCAATGCATTCATTTTATTGCTTTTCTCATACTATTTGTGAATTCCAAGTGTTCAATAATAAAGCAGAAAACCTATGCATAGCTGGAAGGATGAGAAATGACAAAATGATGCACAGGATGCAAGAGCTGGGTATTCTTGCCACTGTGGTGCAGATTGTATAAATAAAGTGAATATACTGGCATTAGCATTTGGAGTAATACATCCCAGGAACAACAAAGTGAGCTAAACCTAGTTAGATCAGGTCAAACAAGCACAATCTTCACAAGGGGATTAAGAAGGTTGGAAGAGACATCAAATTATTTTTTCATTTTTCTTAGGACTTTCTATTGCACATCACTAATGAAAGGTCTTATCTCTGTCTTTTGCTATGTAGCTTTTTAACTGTACATATGATCTGACTTGGACTGATTCCAGCATTGTTATTATTGAAAATCTGCTTTCAAATGCAAACATAAAAACACCAATATAATAGCCAGTACTCTGTTTACAATGACAGTACTAAATGAGTCATTAATAGTTTTTTTACTTCATTAATACAAAATGTTTTACCATAAAATATCCATAAAACTTCACCATTACCACTACTTCCACCCAAATGCAGCTATCACATCACCACATTTATGAACTGGTTACAAATCTTAGCCACATTAATATAATCTCTCTCACACACACATTTCTTTCAACTATCTTCTTTGCTTTGAAGAAAGAAAAGAGAGGAGAGATCACACACAATTCTCCTGCCATTATAGCCGTGAGGATAAATGTCTTCAGCTATGATATTCCAGTCAGCTAAGTTCACTCCAGTTTCCCAGTTGTTAAAGTACTGACAGCTCCTGTCTGTCCATGTGCTGCAAATTAACATGTCCAAAAAACAAATCGTTATATAACAGTAGTCCTCTCACCTAATAAAGCAGGCCACCAGCTCTCTTCCCCCATTACATTGCCTATCTGCTTTAGTAGACATAGGACATTAATTAAAGTGTCAGAGGGAAGTAAAAGCAGTAGGCTGCATTTCATTTTGAACAGGTTGGTAAGCACTGATGATCTTTCTTCTTGTGCCTGCTTACTTTCTGCATCTTTGATGGTGTGATGGGATGGAGAGTGGTGATGCTGGGCTGCCGTGCTCAGCACTGGGCAGATGCACAACGATGGGAACAAAGTTCAACCATTCCATGTTCATGAGGGGTGGGGTGGGGGAATGTTGCTGAATACATACATGGAACCCCCTCACCAGAAAGAAGTGTCATTAAGTTATCTTCTCCAACAGGGCCTACTGCAGATTTATATTTGCTGTGAGATTTTTATTAATTTTTTTATTTATTTATTGTGATCCCCACAGTTGCCTGACTCTGGACTCTGCTCTGCCCTTTTGGAAAGCAGCTCCACGCACATAACAGAGAACCTGTCCTCCAGCCATGCAGCACTGAGAGGAGCAGGTAATAAAGCCCAGCTGCTGTGCATGAAGGACAAAAACACGGGAGGGGGAACCAATCCTGGGGTGGCATAAAAGTGTTAAAATTAAAGAGACATCAGTAATTTAGCTTGGAAAAACAGAAAAAATGTATTTTCAGAGAGAATGGCGTCATGAGTTTTACTGATGATGGGTAAAGACAAGTCTCTGGGTTTCAAATGTCATGCAATACTGCTCTGGGCAATAAACTAATGTGAAGCATCACTACAGCTCATGAAAAATATCCAAAGGTAACATGAAAATACTCTTCATACAGAGGGAGAGGAGGAAGTATCTTTTTGAATAGTACACAACTCTATTTTGAGAAATCCACGTAAAAGGAGGATACCATTGAACAGTCTTCTGGTGGGTGTTGTATTGTTGGAACAAATCCATTTTCCGCTGAGAATATACAAGGGAAACAAAAACTGGCTGAGTACTTGATCCTTTCACAAGTATCCATGCAGAAGAACATTGCACATTAATGACATATAGTGAATATAGAAACATGTTCCCAAACCAGGAATTGCTGTCAGAAGGTGTGCCTCAATAGCAGGAGAAACAGTTTATTACAAGATGTAGAAAATGAATGTGTTTTCTCCTATCCAGCTCAACACCCAGGACAGACATAATTCAACTGGCAATTTTAGTGCTCAGGACATTTGAATATAAAAGCAGCTATTCCACTGACACTGTAAATGAAGGAGAGAGCAAGGGAGCAGGCATCTTAAATGAGTTCAACAAGTAAGTCATTAACAAGAAAGTAATAATAATAGAATTGGTTTCTACAACAGCAGATGGAAGCACAGGTATAACCAGATCCAAAGCTTTGCTGCTTATAATCACCAGCAAGCACTCTGTGGAAATGTGAATGACTTTTAACATTATGGGAGCAGTAGTATAAACAAAAACCCCCACCTCCATTAACTCCATTTGAGTCAGAGGCCTTTGTGTTTCAAAGGCTGCTTGATTAAGCTGCAGCAGCGTGTAATGATTTGATTTTACACACTGAGATGAATGGGCAAAGGTATGGTTTTGCTGTGGCTTTTCCACTGCTTAAGATCAACAGTCTTTCAAACAGGAAATGAAAACTCTCTGATGATCCTTCTGAAAAGAAGAGTTTATTCTTCATTTCTCACTTCTTAGTGACTTGGCTACAAGGCAAATGAACATAAAAGTTGTTAGAAAATAGGATAATATTACTGAGATGCTTTGTGCAGGGAGTAGATTCAAACCTGACTGAATAAAGAGCTCAGAAAGCAAATACTACAGTGTTTCATGGCTGTGTGAAGCATCTCAGAGGACTGTAAAGGCGAAAGTAAGTGGAAATGCCAGGAGGAATCATCACTCTCATACATATTGGTAGGGCAGCTCTGTCTCTGGCTGCCCTTGAGTGTGGCAGTGCAAGAGCAGAAGGACTGGAAAAGATAACAGAAACCTCATCCAGTCCTACAGACCAGGGCTCATGTTTTGTAATGCCAGACCTGCACTGTTTCATGCAGAAATCAGATGGCAGGAGGTGGCTCTGGTCTGCAAGTTTATGTCTCAGAAATCTAACTCAGGTCTCCAAGACAGAATCAGCATTTAAGGGGAACAAGCTTTGGAAAAAAGCTGTGTCACTTTGTCACTGCTGTGTGCTGAGTATCCTGGCAGCCAAAAACACTCCTGACCCATCCCTGTGGCTTCAGAGAACTGTGCCTTGGCTTTTATTCTCTCTGTGTGTCAGTGTTGATATATCTGAGACAATCCCCAGGTGAGCCTGGCCTGGGAGTAAGGAGCTTCCCTGCTCTAGAAAAACCTCCAGTGGAGCCTTCATAAGGTGGGAGAGCTCCAGAAGTTCTGCCACAAAAGTTTTTGCCAAGGTTTGTGATCTCACAAACTGAGTAGCTGAAATAATTAATTGCACCTCCAAGACACAAGGGAAGATTTTTCAGGACCTGTTCAGAAAGAGATGCTCTTGTTACCCTTAGGGACCAAAGAAATTCAGGCAATAAGCTCAGGTAGCTCATGGCTCAGTGCTGTCATGTGACAGATTGGCAGGCTTTGAGCTGCCATGGAAATCCCATGGAAAGCTCAGATGCTTGGATTGAGGTTCAGTATGCATCGGGGTGGGAGGTTGGGAGTGTCCCAGGTAGGATGTGGGTTAAAGAACAGACCTCTATAACTCAGTGGCATCTTGTGGGTTGTGACACTGGTGCAGGACAAAAGGGCCCTGGGAGCTCAGTTTGCCTGGGGTGCAGCTTTGCTACAAATGTATCTTTATGACAAGATCATCTACTGCAGATGGAGACACAGCGATTAATCCTTCTGCTCCAGCAGCATCTTCTACATGGATTTCCCGACTCCTGCTTTGTTCTTCTGCACTGGAGAGCTGCATTTCTACACAAATATCTCCCCCTGAGAAAACTTCTGGGGGAATAACTCAGTATTTTTCAACCAAGTTGAGGTTACCTGTTTTACATTGCTGTCTTTCTCCTGTAACTACCTTTTCAGCTGCTCTTTTCATTTTTCTTCTTCCAGGAATGGTGAATTCTTACAACATATAGAGCATATGGATGCTCTATATAGATGTAATATTTGGAGCAGTTTGCAAGAGAAATCTAAAAAACATTAGATTTTAAAAGTTTAAACTTTTTTTTTTCCTAGGAATTAAGCATGAAATTAAAAAAAATCTTTATCTCTGGCACTTTCATGTGCCATATCACACACAGTGTTCCAGGTAGAAAAGGTCCACTTCTAAAATCAATAAGTAGAGAAGAAAAGTTGGATTAGCTCTTTTATGGGTGCTGTTCAAAACCAGAAAACTACTCATTTACTGTAACAAAATTAAACTAACAAGCAAACTAACCAGTATTAATTCAATGGAATCATTTACATCTGCTAATGTGCCATTTAATGTGCTGTATAATACAATTCTGCATTCCTAATTGAAGAAAATTTTACATGTGCTATATCAAATATCTCATTGGTTGCATTTCAAATGTCTCCCCAAGTCTAATTATGCACTTGCACCAGGGAAAAAAAAAAAAAAAAGAAAATTAATTATAACTAGTTCCTCTTAAGTTGTCTAAAGTGAAATAACCATGACCATAACCATGATCTGAAATCCCCAGAACCTGAAATAAAAACTCTGCCGAGTCCAGTGGGCCTTGGCTCCAATCTTATGCTAATGCTCTTGTGACCATACCTGTGCTCCATCAGCATTGTAAAAAGACGTGGAGGGAGCCCAAAGTATTTTGGAATGCACAGACTTAAGGACAATATTAAAAATGTCATAAACAGCTGACAATCCCTTCATAGATGTCTCTAGACTCACGAGAAATGAACACAGCTTTTGAGGAAGCAAGGAGAAGTATAGACAACATACAAAATGCATTAGGATTGTTTTGATGAGAAACTCAGGCAACTGAGCTGTTTGTGGCTGTGAGAAAGATTATTATATACTGTCAGTTTTAGTGGGATTTTTTTTCCTTATGGTTCTTACAGCATTCTCAGTGAAACAGCTCTCAAGCAATAGGATTTTCAAAAGGCTTATGCTAAATACAGTGTGAAGCATTTTGACTATGAAAAAGGTCGCATCACTTTTGTAGATATTTACCACTGGTGCACTGAGATGCTCCTGCTGCCAGTGAAAAGTTGATAGGAATCCTTTTCTGTTCCCTTCAGCTGAATTGCCTTACTGCTAACACCTTCCAAGTCTCTGTCATGCTGGACATCAAAATAAGTGCTAGGATGGTGTGAGTATCAACAAAACAGAGTTCAGTTCACCTATATTATCAAGCATACAAACAAGTAGGCAAAGCTTGTGGAGACACTTATTCTCAAAAAGAGAGGCCCATGTGCAAGATCACCTTAATTTCTTATAGTGCATTCCCTTGCAGGAGTTGCAACATGAAATCAGGAATTCCTGCTTTTGTGGGCAGTTTTACTGATCTAGACAACCTACACAGTGAATTCTGCAGTCTTCAAGCCCTCCTCCTCTTTCAGTCTTCAGTGGCAAAATGTTTGTCAGCTGTAGGAGAGGTACATCATACTTAGCTCCAAAAACAATTATTTTAAAGCAGCTATTTTCCTAAACAATTTTCTCCTTTCTGAACCCCAGCTTCTATATACTGTGAAAACAAATGCATTGAACAGCAAAAATGTGAAACTCTTCACAGGCTGGTTTGATACATTCCTGGATAAGAGAAAAACCCACCATCTTCTACTGAAGAATGATTCTCACTTTCTGTAAACAAGAAGCTGTACCAAAGAAGGGATGAAAATTAATGTGCTTACCTCTGAGAGGGAAGCTGTAACCTTCACTGAGACTTTCTTTCCAGCTGTTTTCAAAGACACTGTAATGACTTCAGAGAACGGCAGTGACTCATTTTAGTTGATGACTACATAACTATTCATTTACTCTTAATGAGTTTATTCCATCAGGTATTGGACAAATTCTAAACAAATAATGCCACTGAATCATAAACATCAATAAATTTGAGCACTAAACTGATTCTGGGCAACAAAGGTAATGATAGAGAGAGCGGAAGAAAAGCTTCTTCCAATTAATGAAAATGCCCTCTATAATTTCTAATGGCTTAAACATTAATTTGAAAATGGCTTTCTCGGCAATAATTTACAGACAACCACTTCATAATGGGGAAACAATTCAAATTTATGTGCACTCAAACGGTGATGATCTGATTAACTTATTAAATTCTTGTTGATTCTACAGTCCAGATGAAGTGCACCATTCTTCATGGGTTTCATACCTTGCAGTTTTAAGTTCTCACATTATCAGACTTCAGGCTTCAATTGCTAGTGAAGGTCTTTTCTCTGGGACATCTTCTGGTGCAGAGTGGACAGAACCAAGATCCCACGGATTGATTTAATTTGTCTCTTTCCATTAATTCCAAAGATATAGTCTCTTCCACACTGGAGGAGCACTTGATTAAATTTAGCACTAGAATTCACATAGTCCTCAGCCGCTGTGGAGTATAATTTAAACAGTGTGAAATATTAGATACACACAATTCAAGTTAAAGCTGATTCAGTCAGGGGATATCCATGCTGGATTTAAGTTCAAGAAGCTTAGCTTGAACCATGTCAAGCTTAATGTCCTTCAAAGGAAGCAAGTTAGCTTTTGAAGCAAGAGAAGATAAAAAAATTATCCATGGGAAAAGACAAAAGAACACAGTCAAATCAGTCTGCCAAATCTAGTGTCCAGTGGCTTTAAACAATGATCAGTAATACCAATTTATCTTTAATGTATTTTTCAGCTGGAGCTAGCCCAGCTTTAATCACCATCCCCTTGGATTTTTTGTACACCCTAGATAATTCCAAGGACAGTACAAAGTTGTTCAGACCCTCAGATATTGTGTAGAAAAGACTACTGAGGCTAGCATAGCATAAATTATTGTAAATAAATGTGTAACTATCTCCAGCATCCCTTTCACAATAAAAGAGGGGCTTCCGGTGGCTATGCAGTGTGGCACATTAAAATGTTCAACATATTGGAACTGAGCAAACATGAGCCCTAAAACAACCAGCCCTTCATTTACCACTGTGCTTCATGGCTGACCTTGGCATTTATTCCCTGTCCTGCTTCGACCTTGGGCCATTCCAGCCTTGCAGGCTGTTATCAGTCTACTCCAACATTGTTCAGACAGAAGATGGACTTGAAGCATAACTACATTTTCAGGTGTGGCTTAGGTGTCATGACTCTCTCATGCATAGCCCCCTGAAGCTGTAATTGTCTATATTCAAGAAAGAGAGAATTGTTTTAAAAATCCAAATATTTTAGCCTATTTTAGTCAAAACTTAAATTTCTTTCTCCAAAACTGCCTTGAATCTTGCCTAGTGTATGCAAACTCTGAATAAACCTAGTTTGTTTACTGGATGAGAACATACATTTTTTCTATTCATTGAACATTTATCTTGCTTTTTATCATTAAAGTACATTAGTATTAGGAATTAATACAAAATTCCAGCTTTGTCCATTTATTATATTTGCCTGTTAACATTATATTAACCTTAATATTTAAGTCTATAATCTCACTCGTTACTTCCAATCGTTCTTAAGCTGACTCTGGGAGTCCTTCCTATTCACCCAAAAGAACACCCTCTCTTTTTTGAGACCAGGATCTGAAGTCTGGATCAGCCCTTCCTCAACATTCTGTGGAAACTTAGAAAGTTTGATTCTTTGTCTGAGTACAGGATAAATAAAAATAAGGGTCAGTTTGACAGAAATTATCTGCAGAAATCTAGTTTAACTGACAAGACTAGCTGTGTTCCATAGCTGTGTTCACCAGGGTTCCTCTCCACAAGGCCACCTTGAAGAGGTGAGATAAGTGAACTAAATATGTAAAGTCAGCATTCTTACATTAAGTGTCTTCTAGAAGTTATCCGCAGCCAGTCAAGGACATTTTACTTCCAAGTGAAAGCAGCCACAAGTGGTTTAATGCTCTGTAGCTTACTCATGTTTTCTTCTCATCTTTCCTTGTTTCACTTCAGCTTCCATGACCATTTCCTCCTTTCTGTTTGTCCACAGGTTCTTCAAAATGCTGTGTTGTGGCTGAGGTAGAGGACAATTTTGTCTGTCTTTATTAGAGCTCTTGCCATAGCGAAAGTGAAAATCCTGCCTGATACAGAGGTTTATTCTATGTTTCAGGCAGGACAATTCTTCTAATTGCATCACACAAAGCACAGCTAGAAGCAGCACCAAATAAATGAAGTAAAGGCAAGTCAGATTCCATGAGCTAATTCTACCTACATATAGGAAAGACCATGATCCTAGTCACATCATCACCATTAACATTATTCCTGTCAGCCTGGGATGGGGTTAATCATGGCTCAGCTTTTTAGTCTAGTGCTCAGTGACACTACATTGTCAGGATGACAATCCTTTTTATCTCTGCTTTCCTGGCATGAAAGAAAGGCAAACACCTTTCTTCATAGCTGCATGCATGCTCCTCCGTATTCCCTGCCCTGCTAGGAACTCTTGCTGAAAGGTAGTCCAGCAAAATTTTGTCCTAGTCACTAAAGTATGTTCATTCTTTGCACAAGTAGAATTTCAATAAATCTAGCTATTTGAGATGAGAAGGCTTTCTTTGGTTAAATGAGTCTGCTTATTGGCTCAAATCTTGTAATACAGGTTGCAGCCCAAAGCACATTTTTATGACCACATTTCAGTGTTAAAAAAGATCCCATGGCCTCTTGAAAATGCAGTATCTCTGACAGCATTTCTGCCACAGTCTTAACTAAAGCAGTATAAATGCATAAATAGAAGGGACAAGGTGAAGGCCTTCAGGGCATTTCCCTAAAATAGTAACATGTCTCTAACTAGATATTTAAAGTGAATTTTCCTCGAATAGGGCACTCTATAGCCAAAACTAGCTGTCATTCCAATCAGGTGACAAAAGGGCAGTATCCTCTTATCAGCTGACTGAAATTATCACACAACAAAAAGCCCACTTTTCTTTTTTAATTCAGGTTGCAAGCATATATCTACTTTTTTCCAGAAAACTTTCTACAGAGAGACCTCCGTTCACTCTTTCTTTAGAGCTGAGTTTTAGTTCTGGTGGTCAGTGCTGGGCTCTTGTTGAACACAGCACAGCAGCCATGGATGCAGTGGGACAGAGGTCAGCGGCAAATAAAGTCATATAACACTTCTGCATTGCTAAATACAGGTAATTTTAGGGAGGTAATTTTACCTATCCCATTAATTTTAATGGTCTGATCACATCAGGATGAGTTATATTGCTAAATCCCACTATCCAGTAATGCTGAGGAGCTGCCCCTTGCAGGATGGAGAGTATCACTTTTACCTAGTCTAGGCATCACTGGGAGCTAAGGTTGTGTGTGCAGGCTATAAATTAACTGTTGCAGCAGCCTGAATCACTTTTGAAGCATTTCAGGAGCCATATGTCAGTGTATATCAAAATAGCAATATATCAACAACTGTCTGAGATGCAGGACATGACATAAACAGAAAATGGGATAATTGAAAAAAAAAAAAAAAGGATTGGGCAACTATGAGTTGCTGATGAGGAGTTTCAGAAGTCATTGCTCATATGCCAGCACTTGCTAAAATCAGGTCTGGTAAGGCAGTAGGGAAGGAGAGGGAGAGGGACTGATGGACCTGGGTACAGCATAGAGACCCCTCAGCTCCAGCAGCTTGAGCTGGCCCTTGGTTTGGCATCGTGCCATATCATTGGGAGGTAATTAGTTCAGGGTTGTTTAAAATGTGCTCATTTGACCAATGCAGCACATACCTCATTGAAATGAGAGGGATTTACATCAGTCTTACCAATAGTATTGAGGTTGACGCTAGCTGTGATGGGAGCTATATATTTATAGATGCCTCCAGAAAGATTTGCTCTGTCATGTACTGCCTGACAAACAACAGAATGAGATTTTGATGCCACATGAAACAAAAAAAAGGGGAAAAGGAGATGGGTAATGTCATTTGATGGACACTGATAAGCATTTATTCACCATGACCTAATTCACTGCTCCTTTCTGGAGCCCAGGGCAATGAATAACATAGTAAGTAATATTATTGTGAAATATGGTTTCTGCTACAACAGCAATATTAGGAAAGAGACTGCCATTATATGTAAAAAACATGCACAACCCTTCATTTTTTGCAGAGTCCTTTCCTCAGCTGCAGACTATGGCAATATGGCTAGTTACATTAATTCTAATATTATTACCAACTCCAAAGCCTAGGCCTTTTCTAGTTGCTTCACCAAAGAATCCTATTCTTTTAATTCCATTTCCTTCTGTTCCTAAGAATCTTCCAGCCTCTTTTTAATGTATGAATGAAGCAGGAAAGGAGCTTACATTTTTATGTTTCTCAGCACTTTTAAAGATATTAACCTAAGCTGTTTATCCTCTCTCCCCATAGCAAACCAGAAACTTGGAAACAACCCTTTATTTTCTAAAATCCTGGAAACCAGAGTGCATGTTCCCAGTTGTATTTGATGTAATATTTTATATCAACTTGCTCATTGCTTTCATGAGGAAAGCAGTAAGCAGATGAAACTGGGAAGCACTAGTAAGAAAAAGCAAAAAAACCCACATGAAATATGAAATAAAATTGAAGCAATAGTATTTATGTTCTTTTACATATGTTCCCACAAAGTATAAATCAGGATAATGCTGAGATTATACTCCTTTCCCTCTTTAGTGGAAGAAGAAATGTAAATGCTCTAGATATTACAATTAATTTCTTGCCCCTCTTGGAAACATACGTATGACACAGAGGATTTTTTTTATTATGTGATTGACTCATAGCTGAAAATAAAAATACCTCTACTAAAATAAGGGAAAATTTTGCATTAACAAAGAGAAACCTTGAAATTAAGCAAACAAATAAATAGATCTTAAAAGTTTAATACCTGTTAAACGTGGAGACAATGTCTACTGCAGTTTTTCTAAGTGTGAGATACAAGTACCTGAAGTATTAAAAGGTTTCTAAACATCAGCATTTTAAAGCAAATCTAACTAAGTTTCTTAATGAATTTCTGATTTCGTTTAACAGGCTTTGCTAACCTGACAAGTTGAGTTAAACCTGATTGTATTTTGTGTCAGTAACAGGTGACAGTGTCAGCTTGCTTCACATAGAGGTTGTCTAAATTGATGTCCCCTTGCTGTAAGGTTTTAGGGCAGGAGGCTGCTTGCCCAAGGTCCCTGTATTCTCAGTGGAGAGAGAGGAGCCTCTCCAGGAGGGAATTGGGTCCTCTACATTGACAGTGCAATCTCTGCTGGTATCCTTGCCCTTCGTGGCACAGCTGGGCTTCCTCTCCACACGCAGCTGAGGAGAAAGATGGGTGAAGGAAAATGTCCTGGCATTCTGTGGAGGAAAACCTGGATGCATGGTAGGGAAGAAAGCTACACCACACCCAACAGAGAGTTTGTGTGAATTGCAGGCTGTGCCACACACCTCACCTGGATTGCCATGTAGATCCAGACTGAGGATAAGGCTGTGTGGTACAGTTTGTCTAAGTCAGAGCAAGGGTACCTAAGATCAGTTTTAGCTCCAGATGTAGGCTTGACCCATGTACACACCCTCACCAGCAGCTCTGTTTGTGAAGCATGTCCTTGAGCATCACTGTGAAGTCCTCAGGACACAGAACTGGAAGCTCCTTGCATTGACACCCATGCAAGAGACAGGTCCATGGCTGTTCAGACAAAAAGTGGTGTGGTCTTTGGCCTTTGCAAAGTGCCTTGCTGAGCAGGAAGACAAACTCAAACATCACCCCAGGTGTAAAAACAATGCACATGGCTGTGATGGAGATCCAACCAAGGCTACAAAATTGTGCTCAGTATTATGAGATAAGGGAAGAACAACCAAAGTGCTCAATACTCCATAAGAATGAGGAAACAAAATTATTTACTTTGGAGGGCTGAAACATAACCGTGCTAGAAACAAACCAATTTAGAAAAGCAATTTTTACAGAGATGGGAAATATTGAGAATCTTTGCAAATAATTAAGCGGTGTAATTGTAGATTATCTTTACTTAATAAAAAAGAAAGGTTAGGCATCTCCAGAGCTTTAGAAGACTGTTCAGTTATTATGTCACAATTGATAAGAATTTAATTGTTCCACTTGAGGATTATTTGCCTCTTATCCTCATGGTTATATTCTTTAGGCTCACAAATCGAAACTAGCTATCAGCAAAAGTTATTAATTTCTCTTAAAGAGAGAGTTTTCTTTTGAGATCTTGTGCTGAGACACTAGTGTTGAATACTTTTCTCCTGTAATTCATAGAAAATGGCTAGTTTCCCTCTCAAATTTGCCCAATTTATGTATTCTTTACCACAGGCTAATGGTTTCATCCATCGCAGAGGAGCATAAAAGCTCTAAAATTTAAAAAATTAAAGTCCTTTCCTTTCTCTGAAAAGGTAACTTGGTTGAAAGAATACAAGAGGTCTCTGTTTAGCAAAAAGTTGCAAATGAAATAGATGTCCCTAGGTAGCTCTAAAAATCTTGAGCTTGATGTTCCGATTGGGAATCACCTGCAATCCACATGCCACCATAGCCTCAGGCACTGATGTTCATCATTCCTATTCCAGTGGTCACAAAGGGATCAAGACATCAGCTGTACTGGATTGAAGCATATATGTGCATGTAGCATGCACACTGTATTTTGTATTTGCATTGTCTTTTAACAGGAGAATCATTACATTCCAGACCTCAATGGCAAACACAAGGCTCCTAAGATCACACAGAAAGCAACCACCTCTATGCTTGCTCCAGAATAGGATTACCTTTGTTTTCATGCTTTTCATTTTCCCCCACGCTATTGTGCTTTTTAGCATAATACAAGCCTAAAATGAGCCCGTGCTTGCCAATTGGTGGCCCGCCATGAGAGCCAATTTAAGCAGTTAGCAAAATCCCCCATCTGGTATCTGGACTCCCAATGTATGTCCTGCACATTAGCACAGCTGAGATTCCAGCTGAGACCCTCTGCATTTCCACCAGGTGAGCCAAAATACTAAGCCAGGAGGTGCTTTACTAAACCTATCTCAGCTGGAAGTTGGTCTCTGCAATATTTTTCACTGTTATTAAATTAGTTCATTCCATTCACAGATTCAGATGCTATTTTAGAACAGTTTTACTCTTTTCCCCAGGCAACCTGGTTTTTTTATTACAAGCTATTTTTGTATGAATCTCGTTCTGCAGATTTCTTGGAAGAAAGAAAAATGGTCTCTGAGCTTAAGGTGTGCTCAGTGCCTGCTGTTCACTGATTTATCATGTGAATTTGGCATGATGCCTTCTTTTTCTTTTGCTCAAGTCTTATGTTGCTCCCTGAAAGCTTTGTTAAAAAGACCAATACCCAGGAAACATAGTACCTGTGATTTTTATGATATATATTGTGTAAAGATTTTTGAAGTATGCTTTTTTTTCCAGAAATCATCTTGTTATTGGCTCTCAAGTATTTTTCCTGACTAAAGAAAGGTGGTAATAATATCCATAATGAATGTATCTGAAATGTCTCTTTGGGTCATACCACCACATCCAGTCTGATCTCTTTATTTTCAGTGCAGTCTATGGCTAGATGCTTGCATTATTTGTAGGCCTAATTCCTCCCACCTTTGGACACATAAAAGCATCTTCAGAATCTAACTTAAAAGCATTGTCAGTCGGAAGAAATAAGCACCTTCATTTAAGTTTAGGCTTTCTTTCTTAGCACCTGTCAAAAGTTTTCGAAGCCACTGACTGTTTTGAGACACATGAAGGGACAATTGCATTGTCAGAGAGATCTCAACTGATTGTGTAGAGGAAAGGAGCTTATGAAGACAATTACCAAGGGTAAACAGAGAGAGTTTAGCCCCAATGGTTATATTTGTTTTGCCTAGCAGCCAAAAGGCTGCCAGCTGTTCATGCATGTGGCCAATCACATCCTGGCCAGGGGCACAGCCTCTGCCTGACCAGCAAGCAAAGCACATTTGGCAGAAGACAACCTCTGTGTGTGGGTGCAAGAAATGTAGATTCGATGTTAAAGGTACTTTGAGCTGTATGGCTCAGTGAATGTTGTATGGTTCAGAGCTGGTCACACTGGGGAAGATACCAGAGTCAGTGAAGAAAGCTATTGCATAGTTGATTCCTCTTAAAAATAAGAAGAGCCATTTTACTATGAGGGCGGACACTGGCTGGCCAGAGAGATTGTGGAGTCTCCATCCCTGGAGGTACTCAAACCCTAACCAGCCATGACCCTGAGCAACACTTCCACCTGACTCTGCTTGGGCAAGGTGGGTCAGACTGGAGACATGCAGAAGTCCTTCCAATCTCTGCAGTTCTGTGACTTGGTGAAGTGTAAAGCACACGGAAGTGATGAGGACAACTTATTAAGTGGGGATGCCACAAACATGGAAAGTGCTGAAGGGTGGCGTTGAAGGCCGTAAGGGACACGGAATGTGGGTGTGGAAATGAGGCTGCTGTCAGGGGGTTGTTAGGGGACTGTGGGGTTGTAAGAAGGATGATAAGAGTCCCCATAAGACTATAGGCTTAGCAATGTGGATGGAACTGAAGTACTGAAAAAGGTACGTAACAGATGATGTGGTGGGATTCACAAGGACCACATGGATATATTACCAATGATGATGAGGAATATAGAGAATCACTAGGACACGTGTCTTGTTTACTTCCGTGGTCCTGAGAGGTTTCCAATGTTTCAGCATGTTTTCAGTTCCTCAGATGTTTTCTACACCTTTATGTAGATTCTTCCCTGCTTGTTTGGTTTTATTCCCCAGTTGCTGTTACTGGATTTTGGGGGTTTTTCCTCCTTAATTTTTGTTTTAATGTTGTACATCTCAGTGAGACCATTTACCACTTTCTTGAGTTAATTGCAGGCAACAGGTGGAACCTGCTTACCATATGTTACTTTTTAACAAATTCTTTCTTTCAGCATGCTACTCTTTGATATGAATTAGTTTGGCTCTTTTATTGTGGTTACAGGGTGCTAACACACTTCTAGCATGTTATAGGAGTCATTTCTATCAAAAGAGTTTAGCTTTGATCATGCTTTTCTTGTTATCCTTGTTGATTACCACTATTTGCATATTACTTGGTTCCTCAGGTTTGTGATCTGTCGTTTGGTCTGGTTCCATCCTCTTGTCTCTCCAGGTTCCTTGTTTGCTTTGCTTTCCTTCTTTGCTCTGCTTGGTGTAAGAGATATTTCAAAACTC
Organism: Cisticola juncidis; assembly: GCA_013400215.1. Lineage (NCBI taxonomy): Eukaryota > Metazoa > Chordata > Aves > Passeriformes > Cisticolidae > Cisticola > Cisticola juncidis. The sequence goes on from VXBR01006543.1 coordinate 849,232, forward strand.
ATTAATTTCAAAGGAAAAGGTTTGTTTTACACATTTGTTTTTTTAACTTTTGGTAGTTTCAGTTTATTTCATTACAAATGAGTCTTTGACATTCATCAGAGATGCTGTGGTGAATTGTTTGCTATTAAATTCCTGGTTGAAACAGGAAGTAAGGTAAAATGACACTGCTTCAAAGAATCAGTGCTAGGAAAATGAAGAAAGCAGTAACTTCAGCATCAAGGTTTTGTCATGGCCAGGTGTGCTTCCACATTGATTTTCTGTACAGATGTCATACGTCTGCCTGCATGACAGTTTGCAGTCAGCTTCTAAACTCACACAGTGAGAAATGCCTAGTTTTTGTGGTGTTTGGGACAGTGAAGGTAATTTCAACTGTTTGCCTGTGTCTCCCCTGTAGAGCCATACACTCTGTTTTGTAATTTCCAGGATGTTCCTCATTATGTTAACTGCCTATGAACCTGTTCATTGGGTAAATGAGGTATTGATAAATGGGAACTAAAGTTATTTCCAGTTATGCATGACAGTGCAAGTTTCTTGTCTGTGCCTGTCCTGTTCCTCTAGTGTTCTCCTTATTGTTCTCCATATGAACAAGTGTTTAAAAAACTAATTTTTTTAACATGCTAAAGGTTTTATATCAGTATTTGGTTATTATAACTGAGATATGGTCATAAAATTGAAACAAAATCGTGACAATAATTTACTGGTTTGCAAAAATGTTTGCTAGCAATATGAGCTGAGAATATTCTGTGCATAATGAATATAATTCCTCTTCAGAGGAGTTTAGTGAGATACATTTGAATTTGCGAATATCAAACATGCTACATAAGCCCACATCTTCTTGGTAAGAATGAAAAGTGCAGATTTCTTTGAGAAGTAGGATCTTTATTTTCTCTTTTGGAGAACAAAGTTTTAACAAGTAGGTCCCTAGAGAAAGTGAAGAATCATGAGAAAATGGGGAAAAAAAGAAACATGGGGGAAGAAAAGAAATGAGGGGGGAAAAAGTTAAAAAAAAATTGGTGTTGGGCATAAGGAAGATTAGGGACAGCATTCTGACTAGAGGTTTCAATTTGCAATGCAAAGTTTATATTCCAAAGAAAACATATTAGGCTTATCCCCAGACTGAACCAGATTGAAAAATTGTGTTTTCTGGTTCTGAATGTTTCCCATAATGTAGTATTGTGCAACTGAAACTGCCACAGTCTTCCTGTTTATCATCCCAGGTTTTTTTGTGAAAAGTGCAATATCAGCCCTTTGCAAGATAGGGTCATGAGATAGGAAAATTGTTGCTTCATTTCAACAATTTTACTACTTTTCTTTATGTAATCTAGTAGTGTGTTATAGCCATAGCCTTCTCTGCCAGGTAAGTACAAAAGATTGCCCTTTGCCTACTTTCTGTATTTTTCTGTACCTGGCAAGCAAGAAAAATCCATGAATTTTACTACTTCTTCATAAATACTCAACAGTGATATGAAGCAGCAGGAGAGATGCAAAAGGAATAATAATTCTATTAAATGAAAAGGAGTCTGGTTAAGCCAGTTCACTTATGTTCAGGAAGGAGAAGGAATATGCCTGCATATGATAAAAATAAACTGATGCAATTTCTCATATTTATAGAACATTGCTCAAAAATCATTTCAATGTGAATAATGGATTGCCTTTAATCTTCTCATCTGAGCCAGGCTTACCTTCAAGTCAGCACTCTTACTGCATTTTTTTGTGGGAACTCATCCCAGTTTCTGCATAAGGGAGAAAGCAGGGCATTAGGGGCTGGAAAGGCATCAATACAAATTACTTACTCCCCAGCCTAATTCATTGTTTTATTATTTCTGGAGCTGTAGTAGGGAAGCATTTCTAATCAGAATGTCACCTTAAGAGAGAGCCCCATGCTGCCAGCATGACCCTGGAAAGTCCCAAGGTCCAAACAGCACAAAAAAGTTCTCAGGAGATTGCTTACCTGAGGAGCACTGCACAGCTGCATCAAAGATCCACTGGATACAGTGGAAATATTGACATTTCATGCACAGTTTAACAACAAAGAATAATGTCCCACTCCCTGCCAAGCAGAACCAGGCATCAGTTGTTTCAGTACCAGCATCTCTGTTGGGTCATTTTTAGGAAACCAGAAGACTATTGTTGACTACAGAGTGGTCTAATTCACGGCTCTTGCTAGTGGTGCAGTGCTGCAGCAAACCTGTAAGAGCTTGGTGTCTTGGTTTGGCAAG